>JALPQI010011160.1:0-37974 GCA_025490895.1 Thaumatotibia leucotreta | reverse complement strand
AATATGCATTTTCGTACATCCCTATAGAGCCTATATAATATACAAAAATTGCAGCTTTGCAACACGACTTGCCATTTGTATGAAAAACTTAGATAGCGGACCTCCTGCTTTTTGAATTTCGCGTTTTTAGTTTCAATTACAAAGTTTACTGACCCGATTTTACCCTTAAATGAAAGCATATTAATTGCGCTATAAGATAATTATTTCATGTTATTCGTAGCATAATTAGGTAAGGCGATATTAAACTAAAAACGTTAGCAAAACTCAACATTTTATCTAGTTTACAAAACAGGGTACTATTTGAAGTCTCGAATCTCTGAAACTATAAGACCTACGGTAATGCATGTTATCTCATCTTGTTACAAATTCATTCATTTTTAAACGTTACCTGATACATATTGTCAAAAAACGTAAGGCTTTTTTTTATAAAAATCAGAAACTAAAAATAGACAGTAAATTTCACAGTTTTTCACGTATAACGCAGCTAGCACAACTTTTTTTTGCTTGCAAAATGTGGTTTTATACTGCCCTATGGTGTCTAAATAACATACCAAAAATGCAGCTTTACTACATGTTTTGCGAGTTTAATGTACGATTTGACCGTACTACTACTCGATATAATAGATAAGATAGTAATACGTTATAACACAATAGTAAGTAGAATTAACGTTTAGGATTGGGTTGAGTTTGAAAGACTCTACATAGCTACTTCAAACCATGCATTTATCAAGGCAATGACTGGATACAATCAGTAGATACACACATTACGTACACTCGTTAAATGAAAGCTTTCAGGCTTAATGTAATCATACAAATAATTATGAACTTTATTAATGCCATGGTAACTAAACGGTTTCAAAGACAAGTAATGAGGTACTAGAACAGTCGTTTGTTCTTGGGTAATTTTCTAACAAGAGAATTATATCTGCTCCGGGCGGTACAAAAGTCTCGGGACTGTTCCTCGACTGAATACCTACTAACTGTTCGCAATTCCATTTCCCTGTTGTTTCTTCAAATAACTTTACGTTTGAAGTCATAAATTTAAACGTCTGGAACGGAATCTTCGTTACTCTTGGGTTAACTCTGGCTTTTCTGTTTTCATTACTGCTTAGTTAATTTTCAGGATAAAATAATAAAATATTGCATTAAGTTCTTCCCTACTTATCTCTTGACTTGACATTAGTTTTACTGGCTATATGAACGTCAATAGGTCACCCGGACGTCTATAGGATGATTTTCGTAGATCTCGAAACGGACATCGGTCTCATAGTAAAAGTTCATCAATATGACGACAGAATTAACCCTATAAAAATTTAACGGTGAATAAAAAATCACCCCGTATAATGTTCGCTCTAAAAGTGAACTGAAAATATAACAGCCTTTTCTAAGTACGATTAAACAATTAGGTATATTCATGTTTTTATCGTTTTTACAACAGGCTATCAACTGAGTAGTGAGTAGGTAATAGATAAAATTAATAGATCACAACAATTTATACGAGTACCTATTGATTGAAATGTAGACAAGCTGAATTGTCCACAACAGCAGTTAAAAGTTTTCCGATCATCACTCACTCCGTTCCGTAGAGGACTGCGCTCGAACAGTTTCAATTTTCATCAGTTGTTCAAAAGCTCATCGATTTCGTTAGTCATTAGAAAGCGAGGCACGAGAGCCGAATATTAATCTCCCACGGTATCGGCACGTAACTATCTCCAATTTACATTTCCGAAGCTTGGCTTTCCACAATTAGGGTAATTCGCACGCGATGGCAGGACCAGTAAGACCAGTAGTGATATCCAGTATAATGAGCGGGCTGGACTCACGCACGCGCTCGCGTGTGATGCGTGCGCGCACCATAATGTCGTTCCAATCGAGCATGGGCAAGTCCAAGGCGGAAAATATTTCCAGTATACAGTTCCTTCATTGTGAATAGGTGTTTAGTAGAACTTGAGATCAAGTTGCATTGGATAGCCAAAGAAACGATTCAAACACTAACCTATACTATAAGAATACACGAAACGCTCCCCGTAACGCGATAACTACTCTAGAGGCGCTATAAAAACGAACCGCGAAATTACTAACTGCCTTTGTTTCTTCTAAAATGAGTGTTCGTGCTTTTTGAAAGATCAGGGCGATGACCTGATGTGAGAAAATGATATGAAGATGATTATTGATATCGCATAACTAGTACTTGGGCCTTTTTACTTTTTTGGTTACCCAATTAGCGCGAAGTTAAAAAAAATCTTAATTTGAGTTAGTTTCGTAACGACAATACCCCAAAATAAAAAGTAAAAATGCTCACTTGAGTAAATCAGCAAGCCTAATTTTATCTACTTTCTCTCTTTTTTTTTAATTTTATTAGCAGGGGAGAGTTGACGACCTCGACGTTTTCTAAATAGGTATAATCAAGGGCATAAATATATATACACTTTTTTATCTTATGCTGTAAAATAAGGTGCAAAAGTGTATATATATTTTTGCCCTTTACTGTAGTAAGTAGGTACTTATTTTATACTCGTACATGAGGCACCGAACCATTTGTTTTGGTACAGGGTTGTAATTAAAAATACGTGAGGCTAATCAAGAGTGTAAGACAGTAGGCTTAGCACATGATTAGTGCAACAGTATGTCGCCGCAAGATAAACTATCCATCTCTCTTTTATTCATAGGTATAGTTAATAAAAGATGGAAAATTTATCTCGCGGCGACATACTGACGTACCAATGATGTGCTTAAGCATACAGGATTATTGATTGAGAAGTCCCTACATTATCATCATAATAAGAGTTATTCTTACATCATCGTCATACATCATCAGCCTATGATAGTCCACTGCTGGACGTAGGCCTCTCCTATTAACTATGCTTATAGACGCAGTAGGAGGTAAATGCCCATAATCGCCACGCTAGGCAAGCGGATTGGCGATCGCAGTAATGTATCCACTCTGATGACGCTGCTGCCCATCGTCTAGCTTTTGTCAAATAATGCTCAGTGACACTTCAATCCCTGAGTCGACTCTTACGACACCCGCAGGAGGAGTTGGGGTGGTGACAAATGTATTCTTACTGCCGTCACCACACAGCGTTATTTACTTGAAAATATGCAATAACCAGCCAAAAATTTTTTTCGTTTATGAAGAGTTTTTAGAATATTGTTGATGATATGACTTTATACGTTTGATTCATTATTTTTAATGTAAGTAATACCTGTTTGTTAAAATTGTGGCAAAGGTACATACGACTAATCTAAACATAAAATACAAATTAACATTTACACTATTACAATATTCAAATTGTTAATTTAGTGATACAATATAATATCTCTCCTCTATTAAGTAAGTCATCATTAATTTCGAATTTAGTTCATCCAGATATGTTCTAGTCTAGAGTATAGTTATGATAGCTTAGTTAAATTATGTTGAGATACATAATGTTTCAAATAAATTTATAACGCGGCAAGTTTGTAGCTAAGCGTAGGTACCGAAATATGTACTTAGATAATTAAGCTGAACTCACTACACAATATGGAAACGCAACAATAACACAGACGCAGCACAAATAGGTATCCGCAAAAGAGCTATATTTGCTTGTACATGCCTTCGAGTTTGTGGGAAAATTGCACAACAGTTCGTTGGGTTGAATAATAAATGATTTAATAACAGAGCGCGTTTGCTCCCAACGTACGTTCGGGTCGAAAAATAACAAACGATTTTAAAAAGTGCCGGCAGTCGCGGTATGTACGGCGGTGCACGCGATCTACCTCCCGCGGGCGCCCGGCCTCTGGCCGCGGGCGATTTTACTACCTACATGCATTACATGCACCTACATGCACTTATTACTAAATCACTGATCTATACAAGTATTTTCTCAACCTGAAATCAAGTAGCGATAATCTGATCTAATTGAACCAATTAAGTCAGTTGTACTCATATGACGGGAAACGAAAACGATAAACAAGTTCGTTATGTTTCCAAGAAGTGGCCTCGGCCGGTGTGCGAGTGCTTTGGGATCTGTGTCACAGAGATTGGTAAAGTGGGGCTAATTTTGTTTTCACATCTGTACAAATATTTGGATTTGCATAAAAATTCACCCTCAATTCTCCCAATTTTAATGTCAGGAAAATTGTGAAAACAAAATGATAAAGATAGCGACTGAAGCTGAAAGGTAAATAAACATTCTAAAATGAAAATAAATTTGTGAATTCTCTCAGTTGAACGTGGGAATTATGAGTTATAAAGACGTAATTTTCCGGGATTTAATACAGTACATTTATAAAATGCTTTATTCAAGGGACGATTTCGTTTCACTACCCTTATTTTAGTCAATTTATAAATAGGTAGATAATAAAGACTACTAAACTCATCTCAAATGATCATACCTAGAAATAACGACCAACGAGGGTTCGTTGGTTTCTCCTAGTCTTCACCAATAAAAGTACCGACTGGATACATAGCTTCACATTCAACTTTTCTTGGGATAATATTAAATAAGTAATAAAAAGTATCACTTTACGCTCTTTTGGTTCTAGAACTATGTAACTTCAATTACTTACCTAGACTAAATGCCTTTAACAGTCCCCTGCCCTATAAATTCATGAGATATAGGTAATAGTACATTACGACACAAGTGCGAAAAACATGAAATTCAAAACGAGTGGCGATGTTTTAAAACACGACCAATAGGGAGTGTTTTAAATCGAAACGAGTTACTAATTTCGTTTTTGCACGTGTCTCGTACGACGTTTTTTAGTACAGGTGGCCCTCCGAAGTTTTGAACCTGACATAAAATGACACACTTGTCTTCTCGCACTAGAGCCTAAAAAAGGCACCATCTGTACTAAAAAATGAATATTTTAATTGCTTCTGGCAATATTTTAATTGCATGCTCTAGATACAAAATAAAAAACGCAACATAAAGAACTACTGAAGTTACAGGCTTCATTGATGCGTGCTTTTCACAGTATTAAAATCTCATGCTTCAGAGCCAGCACAAAAATAGCAATTTAAAAGAACTAGGTAGTCAAGTCAAAGAAAGGCATCAATGAAACACAAGTTGTGTTAGCTGCAGCACAGGCAGCAGACCGTAAAACTCTGCCGAGTCAATTTGCTCCTGCAATACAGCACAATGGCGGGCCATCGCGTTGTCGCCGACACTAGGCTCGCTTCATAAATTGCTGTGCAATTTCTTATCTTCCCTTTCCGTCTAGTGTTTGAGTCAAATAAAAACAGCTCAGCGAGAAAAGTCCGACAAAGCTTTATTTGCCTTGCTTTTATGTCAGACATCAAGATAGCATCCTATTTATGGTTTTAGCAAATGTTTACAGACACATTGCAAGCTAACTAATAATCAGTTAGGTACATAACAAATAAGCACAACAATAAACAATATCGGGTTTTACTTACTCCGATCACAAAAAAACGTTATGTTACATATTATAAACTAATTAACCCTGACGTGCAATATAGTAGGTACCAACTTAAATTTCTCTCTAAGTGAAATTTAATTTGTGCAACGGGAAGACTAGTCTTCGAAACAATAGTAATCTACGAGTTATTTTATTGATTTGGTTACTGTTACTATTACGTTAAAAAATTAAAATAATTATGCCTGAAATCATTCGATTTTGTTGGTCTGTGGTTCAAACATACAATGGACAAAATTATTGGCGCCAAACGTTTTGTTTTAAAATAATTTTAGATCTAGTCTATGAATTTTATGGTACCTACCATATCCATACCTACCTAGTATATTCTAGTTTAAGGCGTAATAATAGAAATTAGGTATCACATTTTCATTAAAAGTGGGAGACTCGATAAGTCTGAGAGCGAATTACTTAAGCTAATTATTGTCCTTGAATAATAGAATACCTAATAAAGTATCTTATTTTGCTCAAGGTGATTCAGCGAAACGTTACAAAAAATCCATTAACATTTTAATATTTTTTCTACTGTTTTACGTATTTCATAAATTTTACTTTGGAAATGTCAAGTAGGTCATTATTTTGTACAACATAATATTATTGTGATGTCTAATTGCCTATTGTTACAGACATAGACTTACGTATGTTTACTGCAATATTTAGGACGGACTGTATTGAAATAGGCAATCGAAATTATGTCACTTGAGGTACAATCCTTGCATGTATTTGTCGTTTCGGTAACTAAGTAACTATGCGTGATATACAGCGTGGGTATTTGATACGGGCGAATAATTAATCCAGCTATAATATCTGATCCTACGAGTCGTATAAGATAACCATTTCGTTAAATTTTGTTGTTTATTAGGTGTAATGATTTTTCTAAAGTGCAACCCAGCAGCAATGTATGCCGGCCAACTGACATGAGACTCGTATGACGTTTAGATACTTATGTCTACTTTAAGTAATGTGGCTACCAGTGGATGCAATACATTGCGGGCTCAATTATTTTGTATGAAAAAAAAAAAACCTTAATTTCTAAAATAAATTTATGTAAATAGGTTCCCTAGGTCCGATAGTAATCGCCACTAAAATATTCGCCCGTATCAAATACACACGCTGTATAGCCGTACCATGAGCTGCCGCTATATGCGAGCACGAGTGGGATAGATAGAAAGTAAGTCCGCGTTGATAACGCGGTGGTAGCTCATGATAAATAAGCACACTGATATCAAACTTACTTATACTTTCGCTACAGAGTAATAGCGAACGTCCATCTCAGGTGAACCATTATAAGTGGTAATTCGGAATATTTATCAAAGCTCGTATTTATTGATGGTTCCTTAAAATGAAAGCTCACCTGTGGTGGGTAAGTGATCGGAATGGCCTAGTTCCTGGGCGGCGCCGGCCGCGGCTGAGATCCCTGGCGCGGCTGTAATCTTCGGTAATAAACGTAATAAAAGCACAAGCGCAGCCAATTATGCGTTCCGCTATTTCACAAATTCGACGATTTCCTATAATCGATGAAGCTTCACTGAACTGGTAAATTTTTAATGATTATGTTGCCTTTGTAAATTTGGAATATTACTCAGTTAAATTTATGTTCTAGGTACTTTCGTACACAATGTTCTTCACATTACACGTAAATAGTTTACAACTCAGAAACAATACTTGAAACGGAAACATCGAAACTTCCTAGTTGAAACTTGTGAATAACAAATCACGATATTTTATTGGATATTGGATGTGTGAAGAGAGAAAAGTTTTTGTTAGATCCGTTTAAGACAAATGTCCCTTTGTAGATGGAAAACTGAGGGAAGAAGGGCGATTTATCTAAAATACCCATACAATTTAGGATAAAATGTCGAATTCTCGTCGCTTTCACTTTACCCAAATTGGATGAGTCTGGCCTCAATATATTTTCTCAGGAATTTGTTTGACGTGTAAGTCGAGGATCCATGTATGCCAAACAAAAGCATTTCTGGGACAAATTCCACCCTTGTTTACGGTTATGACAGAGTAACTGGTCTGTATTCGTTCGAAGTCTGCGGCTCTATATTTCCAAGTTGGTCGGAGTTCTGGAGATAATAGATATTGTGTGTGAGGTCGGCAGAGGCGGCCATTATTCCTGAGCGGACGAGGGTGTTTCTGAGGCCATAACTTATCTCCGCTTTGGAAAAACTTTTAACAAAGTTTCCGACGAAGGAGTGGAAAATGTTACGGGAGCTTTAGATATGGGGCAATATTCAACAAGTAGAAGGTTTAATCGCTATCGGGGCGCGATGATGAGCCAGCTGGTAGAGTATAATTGGCCGATAGTGAGGCTCGTGACGACGGGCGTGCGGCGGGAGTGAGCCACTCTCACATTCACTACGCGGCGACAATGCCAGCCAAATAGAATTTAATATTCATAGAGTAGACGTACGATTCAGTGAATTCATCGTCCGCACCTTGGACCCGAGTCTCGCATATAAAAGACCTTCCTCGAGCCCCTGGGTGTACTTCAAATAATTCGTCTCGCAATAGCTGCTGCACTTCAAAAGTAAGGGAAGGGAATCCGAGAAAAAATTCTCGCGTTGTTTCATACAAGGGAAATTGAAAATACCGCCAGCGTCCACCGGGACGAGACGGCAAAGGTTGAATTTCGAAATAATCCCCGGCCAATTTTCACCGTTCCTACTAGGAACGGTAATCGAAGTTATCGCAGAGAAGAGTGAAGTTGCTTCCAATTTCAACGGAACACTGGGATTATCGCCTTAGCTTGATGATTTGGCTTTGTAAGAAGAAAACAATAGTACTTATACGAAACATAATTTGTTGAAAATGAATGAAATAGGATTTGCTTTTCTCTTGCTCTGCGTAATAACTTTGAATAATGTAACGTTGGTACAGTCGATATTAAACATTTTGACGTAGCCAATGCTGCAATGTACTCAAAAGTTAGGTAGGTACACATTTACACAATAGAACTATATACAGGGTGGCCCATTCAAATCGGTCAGTATGGGCAAGACTGAAACTATAAGACATACGAAGATTTGTTCTTAGGAGCCATGTCATCGATTTTGATAAAAAGAAAAACTGCATTCATACATTTGAAAAATAAACTGTACCCAGCCAGGGAATCGAACCCGGTTGTTTTGAAAAAATAAACATACACTATTTCTATTCAGATATCGTTTGTGTAGGTCTTAAGCAGTAAATGTCTCTAAGAAACATGATGTCTAAAATGAATGGAATTCATTGTTTCCACGTACTTCAATTTATTTTACTAGGTGTTTATTGTGTAAATGTTGAGAAAAAAAAATTTTTTTTTTCGTATTTATCAGCGCAGTTTCCTTATTATCAAAATCAATGACATGGTTCCTAAAAACAAATCTTCTTATGTCTTATAGTTTCAGACTTTCCCATACTGACCGATTTGAATGGGCCACCCGGTATATTATATACGAGTACCGAACTGTTTTTGATTGATTTGAGATTGGTCAATCTGTTACAAAATATCTTACCTATGCTAAAAAAATGATGGACAGTATTCGGACTTATACATTTCGATCTTACTTACGAGTCGTATAACTTTAGCCTGGCATTGACGTAAACTATTTTTCAGTAGAAAGAAAAAAAATGGTAAGCGAATATAGGCTCAATTTCCATAGTATTTGAAGTCTTTGATTTGACACATATCATGAAACACGTTCGCAGATATATTTTTAAGTTAATATAAATAAATATCAATAATTTGAATAAAAAATGTATGTGAACGGTTTAAGGTTTTAATACTTTTTGAAGTTGGTGATAAAACCAAGATTGTAAAGTGGGTGGTTATGAAATAATGCAAGTTTGCAGGTTTGTTAAGGTTCCGTAGCCAAAATGGCAAAAACGAAACCCTTATAGTTTCGCCATGTCCGTCTGTCCGCAGCATAGCTCAGTGTTCGTAAATACTAGAAATCTGGTACAGGTATACCTACATATTATATAATTATGCCAACAAAGTGGTACAATAAAGAACTAGAAACATTTTTTTTTGGTACGTCCCCAACTGGTGAGGTGGGAATGATTTTTTTATTTGATGTAATCCTATAGTGTGGGGTATCACTGAATAGGTTTCTTAAAAAGAATAAGGGTCTTTAAAAAAAGTTTATTTTCTATAGTCAATATTTTCGGATAATCGCTCCAGAAGAAAAAATTGTGTCCTAGCTTTTGATCTGTAAGTCTAAAAAATATGACAAAAATCATGAATAGTGGGCTTATAAAGTACTTTAAAATAAAATAATTTTGAACATAATCGGCCCAGCCGTTCTTAAATAACTACGATCATGACAAGAACTACTGAGCATGGCCCGACATGCTCTTGGTCGGTTTTTTTGACTTTCAACTGAAAATAATCTAACATTAGGACATGTTAGATTATTTTCAGTTGCTACTGATCTATTTGTGCCTCGTACAAAAGTAAAGTCTGATACTGGTGACAAGCCTTGAATAACGAATGAAATTCGAAAGTTGATCAGACATAAAGTTGCACTTTGGAATAAATATGTTCTAACTGGGCTGGATGAATCCTATAAAGAATACCGGAAAGCAAACAACAAGCTAACAAATCTTAGTAAAACAAGTAGAATTAAATATGAAACAAATTTGCTAGAAGCAGGTCCGAAAAAGTTTTACTCTTACATACGTCAACAAGTGACTACAAAGGTGAGCATTCCTGCCGTTATTGTTGACACTCAAGGCAACACAGTAAACCGTGCCCCTGAAATTGCTGAAGCATTTGCAGACCAGTTTACTAGTGTTTTTCAAGTAGAACCTAATAATCAATTGCCTAATTTAGAACCATCCCTAAGAATTGAAGATACCATCCCGGACATAATTTTCTTTAGTGATAAGGTCAAGAGTGCTATAAGAGAATTAAAACTAGACTCCTCACCGGGACCGGATGATATTCCAGTTATTCTGCTACAAAATTGCGACATATTAATTGGTCTATTGGCATCCATTATGCAGACGTCATATGATACAGGAGTCCTACCCGAGCTGTGGAAAATAGCAAATGTAACCCCGATATTTAAGAAGGGGAACAAGTTGCATCCATCAAACTACAGACCGATAAGCCTTACCAGTGTACCTTGTAAAGTCATGGAGAAAATAGTAGTGAAGCACATTAGGAACTTCATAACTCTGCACAATGTGATAGGTGACCAACAGCATGGGTTTTGTCCACACCGCTCGACAGTCTCTAACTTACTGTCCTGCCTATCCTCCTGGACTAGAAGTTTCAACGTGAGAGACCCAATTGATGTTATTTACCTTGATTATGAAAAAGCTTTTGATAAAGTGCCCACAACAAGGCTTCTTCACAAGTTGGAACATGTTGGGATTAGAGGGAAATTGCTTAAATGGATAGAGAGTTTCTTACGACGAAGAACCTTTCAAGTGAGAGTTGGCGAAACCTTATCACAGCAACGAGAGATTCTTAGTGGAGTACCTCAGGGTTCTGTTCTGGGCCCTGTACTTTACATATTATACACATTTGACCTGCCATATTGCCTAAAATGCAGTGTAACTATGTTTGCTGATAATACTAAACTTTATGCTAACCCATTGGAAGATTACGATCAACTACAGGAAGATTTAAATGACATCATAGACTGGTCCAAGAAATGGCTCTTAAAACTCAACTCTTCCAAGTGTACTGTACTCCACATAGGCTATCGTAATCCTCGCTTAACCTACAACCTAGAAGGAACTACATTACACACCGTCAACGTACAAATGGATCTGGGCGTCAAGATATCTGAAGACCTGAAGTGGGAGGAACACATCACTGCAATACTGCCGTGCAATTCCTAAACCACAGTAACTGCCAATTTTCCGATTTTTGGTTTATTGGTGATCTATAATCAGCAAATCAAAACGCATAATCCCAATCGATCGGTTTTTAATTTGGAAAACTGGAACATGGAAACTCGAAACCCCAAAAGCAGTAAGTGAGTAGTTTTTCCTGCACAATGCAATATAAAACGCAGTAAAATGGTCTACGGCTACGGTTTTTGGGCTGATACTGACTAAAACGCAGTACATTAGTAGATTTTCATGATTTTTAGCATGTAAACTCATAGTATCTCGTTTATAAAGAAACTAATTAAAACACAGTATACAATTTTTATGCAAAAAGTGTTGTACTGCGTTTCCAGTTTCATAGATTAATAAGCATAATTACTAGTTAAGACGCAGTAGGAATAGAATAACGATATTTAAAGTGGTACACTACTGTTCAAATAAGTATCGTATTGCCATCTAAACTGTAGTAACAAGTTCATTCATGTACCGATTATGCTGTATGTTGTATTACTTTCAATAGCAATAATACTAGCTAAAGGACAGTAGCACTCCAAGGGGCTGCAGTTTAGGCAGTATTTTTATGTTATTTGACTATTTTAACTGCATTTAGACGTTTATTTTAAGTGGCAAATTCGAGTTACGAGTAGTTCCATCTCGGACGTCCCTTGAAGAGGGCTTATAGTGATATCCTAAGAATATCCTGTTTAAGGTAGTAAAATAATTCTTGACCTGTTTACAATTTAAAACAACCAAGGTGTCGTCTGTTGATAACCGAATAAAAACTTATATAGTTAAACACATAAAGGTATTATTACCTAATTATTAGGTTCTTAAAGACGATTATACGAATACCGCCAATACGGGTCAATAATCGAGTATTTAGAAATTTACCTGTTTTGGGATTCGATACGATTGCTACATACTTTTTGGTTTAAGTTTCTTATACTGTAAATTCAGATGCATTTAAAAAAATTCTTTATGATAGTTTAAATTCAAAGCTAAACATAAAATATAAATATATACTATAACATAAAATGTAAATTCTTAATAATTTCTTTAATGAATTGCTACATAAAATATATACGGTACTTATTATTAAATTAGTCATGGATATTTAAGGGACGTTAATTAACATCAAAACAATTAACTTTCACTAAAAATTAAAAAAAAAAATTACCGAACAAAAAAGAACATTATAATTTATTTTCTAAATAATCATCCCCTATGAAATATCCTGTAAAGATGTTTGTTTAACACTGTCTGTCATGGCCTTATAAAAGGCCTCCACAAACCGGCCGGCGGTTCTAGAATTATGACTAAAGAGGTTTCATTTCTTTATCTTATTAACAGGGTGCTTTAACGAAGCAAATTTGTTTCCTAGTTTTCTCCAAAAAAACATAACAAAACCTATAACGTGTCATACATAAATATATTGCAGGTGAAGCGGAGTACTATTGTAGTAATAGATCATAATTAATGACAATTTATTCTTTAATAGGGTTTTGCTTTATAATATACAGTATTCTAAAGACTTTTTGATTTATAACTGACACGAATACGTAAGAAATTATATTTATTAAAATTAATCGTAGAAGTGCTACGCCATAATCAGTCGTGACCTTACTCATTGAAATCAATGTAAGGCTAAATATAATGTGCCATTTGCTAAGACTACAACCGATAATGGTACCTAAAGTTGATTGTTTCTTCATTGCTTAAGAAAATGTGGTAATAAACCTTAATTTTTGTCTAATTTTTGTATTATTGACGACAAATCCCTAAATAAACTGCGTTTTCCAAGTAACTTTTAAATCGTTTTTTTACTTCCTTCTGTATCTCACATTGGCATGAAACTTGGTAAGCGTGTTTGAATATCTTAATAATAAAATGATGTAATGCTGTTACAAAGTTTTGTTGTATTTTAATTACTTTATTTAAAAAAAACTACATTTTACTGCTGTGAATGAAGTTCGTAGCACGAAAATTCAATCAAAATACTAGTTAAATTACAGTACACTGGTCCCTTTTACTGCAGTTTAACCTGTAAAATGCCACCTATCTCTATAAAGCACGCAAAATTTGTGCAGTAAGTGGTCATTTTACTGTGTCTTAATTAGTAATTGTTATATTTTTCCCTGTTTTTAAAAGTGCAGTACAAACACAGAATTTCGAAAAAAACACATATTTAATTTTAGAAAATGCACAGGCACGTATTTTTTAATTTATCATATTGTATGATTTTAATACTTCATTTTGGACAAAATAAAATCTCAATAACTATCAAATCTTGGAAAATATATTACTTTAAAACTGTTTTTTGCTATTATCTCAAAATCGACTTTTGTCAGTTACTGTGGTTTAGGAATTGCACGGCAGAATAGTAAAGAAAGCGAGAAGCTTAATTTACCTCACAAGGAAGGCTTTTAAATGTCTGACGCCGGAGATGGTGCTGAAGATTTATAAGACGTACATTAGGCCTCTATTGGAGTATGGTTTTCAAACCTGGAGTCCCTACTTTGTTAAAGATATTGAGATGCTCGAGAGGGTACAGAGAAGGTTCACCAAACTGCCAAAAAAACTAAAGAACAAACCGTATGCCGAGAGATTACAGAAGCTGAAGCTTACAACTTTGAAGCAACGCAGAGAACGTGGTGACCTAATTGAGACTTTTAAAATTCTAACGGGACACTATAATCTGAAAGATTTCCACAACATCTATACGCGCAACAATAATAATCGTCTCAGGGGTCATCACCTAAAATTGCTCGCTCGCAGGTCATACAGCAACCCCCACAGACACTTCTTGAGTAACAGAGTGGTCAATACTTGGAACAAACTCCCGGAGGATGTAGTTTCAGCTCTCAGCATCAACCAATTCAAAAACAGATTAGATAAACACATGTCCAAAAATATATATTGAAAATGTGACCAAGAGGCATTGGATACAGGCACCATCAGTTGTCTCAACTGTCTGCCTGAATTACAAGAAATAATAATAATAATAATGTTTAGGGTTCCGTACTAAACTAGGAACCCTAACAGTTTCGCCATGTCCGTCTGTCCGTCTGTTCGTCGGTACGTCTTTCTGTCCGCAGCATGGCTCAGTGGCCGTTAGTACTAGAAACTAGTAATGTGATAAAGGTGTACAAATTATATAAGTAGAAATAAAATTTCCGTCCTCCTCTTATAGTAAAGTGGGGATGATTTTATTATTGCACGACGCAGCAGGCCAGCGTGCGCGGCGCGGGGCACAGCAGTCCATCATCGTGCTGCGGGCACTTGTAACTAGATGACAGATGTACGCTCACCTGTATCTCATGCAGCAGCTCCCTCTCGTCCAGGCACGACGCGGCAGGCCAGCGTGCGCGGCGCGGGGCACAGCAGTCCATCATCGTGCTGCGGGCACTTGTAACTAGATGACAGATGTACGCTCACCTGTATCTCATGCAGCAGCTCTCTCTCGTCGAGCAGCACGACGCGGCAGGCCAGCGTGCGCGGCGCGGGGCACAGCAGTCCATCATCGTGCTGCGGGCACTTGTAACTAGATGACAGATGTACGCTCACCTGTATCTCATGCTGCTCCCTCTCGTCGAGCAGCACGACGCGGCAGGCCAGCGTGCGCGGCGCGGGGCACAGCAGTCCATCATCGTGCTGCGGGCACTTGTAACTAGATGACAGATGTACGCTCACCTGTATCTCATGCAGCAGCTCCCTCTCGTCGAGCAGCACGACGCGGCAGGCCAGCGTGCGCGGCGCGGGGCACAGCAGTCCATCATCGTGCTGCGGGCACTTGTAACTAGATGACAGATGTACGCTCACCTGTATCTCATGCAGCAACTCTCTCTCGTCGAGCAGCACGACGCGGCAGGCCAGCGTGCGCGGCGCGGGGCACAGCAGTCCATCATCGTGCTGCGGGCACTTGTAACTAGATGACAGATGTACGCTCACCTGTATCTCATGCAGCAGCTCTCTCTCGTCGAGCAGCACGACGCGGCAGGCCAGCGTGCGCGGCGCGGGGCACAGCAGTCCATCATCGTGCTGCGGGCACTTGTAACTAGATAACAGATGTACGCTCACCTGTATCTCATGCAGCAGCTCTCTCTCGTCGAGCAGCATGACGCGGCAGGCCAACGTGCGCGGCGCGGGGCACAGCAGTCCATCATCGTGCTGCGGGCACTTGTAACTAGATGACAGATGTACGCTCACCTGTATCTCATGCAGCAGCTCCCTCTCGTCGAGCAGCACGACGCGGCAGGCCAGCGTGCGCGGCGCGGGACACAGCAGTCCATCATCGTGCTGCGGGCACTTGTAACTAGATGACAGATGTACGCTCACCTGTATCTCATGCAGCAGCTCTCTCTCGTCGAGCAGCACGACGCGGCAGGCCAGCGTGCGCGGCGCGGGGCACAGCAGTCCATCATCGTGCTGCGGGCACTTGTAACTAGATGACAGATGTACGCTCACCTGTATCTCATGCAGCAGCTCCCTCTCGTCGAGCAGCACGACGCGGCAGGCTAGCGTGCGCGGCGCGGGGCACAGCAGTCCATCATCGTGCTGCGGGCACTTGTAACTAGATGACAGATGTACGCTCACCTGTATCTCATGCAGCAGCTCCCTCTCGTCGAGCAGCACGACGCGGCAGGCTAGCGTGCGCGGCGCGGGGCACAGCAGTCCATCATCGTGCTGCGGGCACTTGTAACTAGATGACAGATGTACGCTCACCTGTATCTCATGCAGCAGCTCCCTCTCGTCGAGCAGCACGACGCGGCAGGCCAGCGTGCGCGGCGCGGGGCACAGCAGTCCATCATCGTGCTGCGGGCACTTGTAACTAGATGACAGATGTACGCTCACCTGTATCTCATGCAGCAGCTCCCTCTCGTCGAGCAGCACGACGCGGCAGGCTAGCGTGCGCGGCGCGGGGCACAGCAGTCCATCATCGTGCTGCGGGCACTTGTAACTAGATGACAGATGTACGCTCACCTGTATCTCATGCAGCAGCTCCCTCTCGTCGAGCAGCACGACGCGGCAGGCTAGCGTGCGCGGCGCGGGGCACAGCAGTCCATCATCGTGCTGCGGGCACTTGTAACTAGATGACAGATGTACGCTCACCTGTATCTCATGCAGCAGCTCCCTCTCGTCGAGCAGCACGACGCGGCAGGCCAGCGTGCGCGGCGCGGGGCACAGGCAGTCCATCATCGTGCTGGCGCCGGACTTCCTGCAAACAAACACCATAATTATTCTTAGCAACAGTCATACCCATTTTTTTAAAGAACACTATGATTTATGTATTGTCAGAAGTAACTCTTTTTAAATACTATACATGGATGCTTATTACTGATTAAAACAATAGTACATTACTATAGAGGACGGGAAACGAAGGGTCACAGGCCAAGTAGATATATCTGGCCGAAGGAACTGAGGCCAGATAGGAATACGCGGCCTGTAACCCTGTTTCTCGCCGAGATTTGTATAGTGCTTTTCTCAAACTTGCCATGAAATAAAACTAACTGATTTCGCCAAACCATACTATTTGATTTGTAAATAAACCAATAGTACAGTATCGTACAAAATGAAAAAAAAACATTCGCGCCTAACTTTTTTTTTATCTGTTTGAGGTATCCTTTTATTTACCTGGTAGTATAGACATTAGTTTTTAGGTTATTTTTTTTTTCTGTGGCTGAATGTCAAGACATAGTGTCACAATTTGACGTTTCAAAACAAAAGACAGTTTGTTTGCAGTCCTAGGTGTGAAATAAATACATGAAATCTCTTTACATATCATCTTAGCAAATGCCACCGGATACATAGTATTTCCGGGTTTAATTTAAAGTAAGTAACATCAACATTCCGTAGCAAGTTTGAGAAAATTTTGTTTTCCTGTCAACTGATATGAAACATGTCACACGTTGGAAATAATTACATATCTAGATAATAACATTTTGTTAAGTAAGGTAAATGTCCCCTATAACGGTATGTTAAGGGTCTCGAGTCTTTGTGTATTTTTAAATAAAAATCTTAGCAAGATACCACTACAAAAGCTTTTGAATATGTTATGTTGATTCTTTGACAGTTAGTTTATGTATACATTTTATAGATTATGCTCAAACTTTTTTATATATTAATTTAATTGTGAACGTCTTATTTGCTGCCTATTGCGTGATAAAATTCGGCGCTGCTCCTAATTTCGTGAACTTGTGGCCCCTATTTCGTGATAAAGATATTTAGAGTATTTAAATGACTATTATTTCTTTAACAAAATGTAATTTTTAACGATCTTGATTAAGTTAAGATACTATACGGATATCATTTAAATGAAACAACATGGTTAAATGAGATCCAGCTTAAAGTTTTTATTTCTTAATAATTAAACAAGATAAAATCTACCGATTTGCATACCATAATACTCTTTAGGCGGTTAAAAACAAATTTAAATAAACTTGAACAGTAAACAATAAAAAAAAAAACCTCTCTTTGATTGATAACGAAATAAACTTATATTAGGGTAGACCGGGGTAAATCGGATCAGCGGGCGAATCGGATCAAGGTCCAAAATCCCTAATGCTCGAGGTTACCACACTTATTCTAAGAATAGCGCTTACTCTCAGATACTAGTGACAAATTACTATGGAGTTTTGACATTACTATCCCAGAGTAAGCATTATTCTTAGAATCAAAATTTGGTAAAACGCACCCTTAGTATTTTAAAAGATTCTTCAACAATTTGAAGATTTTTTTAAATACTAAGTGTGCTCAATAGCACACTTCAGTTGAGCAACACTTCCTCTCGTTGTCCTTAATCGTTAATTTAAAAAAATACGTAGAGATTTCGGACCTTGATCCGATTCGCTTCGGTCTACCTTAAATGAAAATCAGAACATAAGTAATTAAGTATACGGTTATGTATGTGACTGTACATAATTAGGCATTAAAACACTCGTGTTTAATGCTTCTTATTATGCGCCAGCCACATTAATAACTATTATTTTATTAAACGATCGAGGACAAAGAGAGGAAATGTGGCTCATTTTAATTGCGCTCAATTCGACGAAATGTGAAAACACTAATATGGGTATTTTTGACCTTGATCCGATTCGCCCGGTGATCCGATTCTCCTCGGCCTACCCTACGAGGAAATGTGGCTCAACTGAATTGCGCTCAATTTGAAGAAATGTTTAAAACATTAATGTAGTAATATAGGTATTTTTGACCTTGATCCGATACGCCAGGTGATCCGATTCTCCTCGGTCTACCCTACTGTCTCTCTATCGGTAAATTTACGATAATTACATGTCTGTTTGTTACCCACTACTATAGTTTACACTATCACGAAATTAGGGAAAAGTTATAAATGCTGGTGCCTAATTTCGTGATACTGACTGTTTGAAATTCCCGCGATAATTTTTTTAAGTTAATATATAAATTACGTAGGTGAGTTATAAACAATCTTAAATGTAACAAACAAACACAACAATAAGTAAAGTAAACCTAATCATAACCAAATTTATGCTGGTAAGTAATATGTGAATTTACCTAAAAACTGTGAACTTGGGCAAGGTTTAAACTCGTTTTATGAGAATTCAAGTGAAAAAAACCTATACCGGAATTAGCTCAAATTAAACTTAAGTAAATACAGGATCTAGTTTTTTATTTACAATAAAATTTACTTTAGTTGTTATATTAATAAACAATCAATTAAAATAAGTCAAGAATTCCCTTATTTCGGTAGTATCACGAAATAAGGGACATACCAAAAATTAGGTGCACCTTATTCCGTGAGTCAATCAATTGCAATTTTTAGCAACTTCTATGTTTAAATATTACATTTTTCCGTGTCAAATCGATAGTTAAAGAACTCAAAGAAACACTCCAGAAATTTCAAATCAAAAGGACTTACCTTTAGCGTTTTATGAGCTTAACAAATGAGAGCGTGAACCTTACGGCTACGCTCGGCGTTTGCACACCAAATAGTTGTTCGCGGCATACTGACTGTTTCGAGTGACGTATCGCAGAAAGTGTAGGTATAATAATTTTGAAATAATGAATACCTTATTACGATCCAATAAACCAGCATGTCCCCGAAGTAGGTATACGGTCACACTGTACAGTCGAAGACAAAATAAGGGGTATACAAAAACGTTCAAAAATATGTCCCAGTGCACTCTAATTCTGTGAACGTCGTAACATATTTATGAACGGATTCTTTCGATACTTATTTTTGCACTTGACTGTACAAACAAATAAACTTAATTCGCGTTATAGGTAATTGGGTTTAAACTACGAACATGTGCATTCAATGAAACAACAATAAAATTGGCATAGGTTCACACTTGGATTGTTCATTAATTATGCTCATTATACATACATTAATTTATGCTTCTTCCAAGAGTAGTACGCAATTTTTTTAGTGGTATCAAAAGTAGGACACAAAAAGACTCCTAGAATTTAAATCTGTATAACTATTATTATTTGTGTGCGGACCAATAAACAGTAACAACATCATTGTTTATACTAAAACACCAAGCCTGATTGGCCCGAGAGGTGTCATTGAAAGTCCTTCTAACTTGGGCACTTTTGCTCGCTTGAGGGTTAAAGTTTGTATTATGGACGGACTTTCTTACCTCAAGGCGCATTTGATGCCAATTATCTAGGTACTTGACAATTTTTATTAAGTTAAATAGGTTTTTAATGGATTACTTGGTATTATTGCGACTGCGACAGCTGCTATTTAATCTATAATAATAGCGTAATACCGTAGGCCACTCACTGTTTTTTCTGACATGGAACGATAATTCGTTGTTGGGCTGGTAAAGCATTAGATTAAATAGATATGTTAAAAAATGTGTGTGAAGTAAAATAACATCTTCTTACTGTGCACGTTGTGCAGCGAAATGCGCTTTTATTTAACTCTTTTAATATAAATTGCACCAAAGTACCTACGTGTTTGAAGTGCAAATATTAAGTTACATTGTAGCCAATGTATCCGTGTTTAAAATTCAATGTGATCATTAGCTGTTTTCTGCTCGAGAGTAAGTAAGTTTTAAGCATAAAGCCTGCTCCATTTGGGAGATAAATAACATGAAAATGTACATAAATTTCGGAGTTCCGTTGCGCTTAAAGGCAAATTAAACCCGTTGCAGGTAGCCTAATACAAATCCCAGTATTCTAACCGTAAAGCCAGAAGTTGTTTGCAGTCAATTACGGAGTTATTTGAATTTGCAGTCAGACTCAATAGTAAAATCACCAAAGGGTTGGTCGAAACCAAATATATACTCGTTAAAAGTTAGTCGGGGTGAGCGAGCGCGCACCGGGAGGGTGTGTTTTAACAATTTTGTTTTAATTAGTAGCAGCGCCCTCCCTAATAGGCGTATTCGATTCGACGGGACTTTTTGTGATCTCGAAAAGGTTTTTCCTACGCTAAAGTAACAGTAAGGACCACGTCCGTAATGCCTGTTTGGAAAAACGGAAAATAGGAATAGGAACGTAAAATGCTATACTTGTAGGTGCCCTGCTCCGATTTACCAATGGAAATACTAAATGGGATATTGTACGTGACCATCGAATGTTTCATGAAAAGGATTATTTTTTTAATTGTTATGGGCTTAGCAGTAATAAGAAAACGGTAAACCTTATGTTATTTATGGTTAGACACGTAATTAATTAAAAATTTTCGTGATGAGCCGAAGCCATATTATTTACGTGGCTCAACTCGACTAAAGATTTATTAGATCTCCCATTTCAATTTTGCAGTTGTTGAACAATTAGCTGCCGCAACCAATTAGATTTATTACTTGTTTGTTTCTAACAAGTTTCGTATTAATCTACGAGTAGAAGATTTGACGAATTGATAAATTAGTAATTGTTTCTTAGTAATTGATAAACATCGCTTTAAAGTGGCGTGGCAAATAAAATAAAAATCGACAACTACTTAATATTATGAGGTACCTACTTACACAACGAAATGCAATTTAAATTAAAAACTACTTGAGTTTTTTGTTAAACGTAACTACTAATTAGTTAGATAAATAAATAAATAATTATCATAGTAAAAATAGTAAAATGGTCCCACTTTGTCAATTACCATAAAGATAAGGATGGAATTGGCCTTGGAAATGTACCTTGATACGAATTAAATGTCTAAGCGCCCATACAGCAACTAAGACTAAGTACACTTTCTACTAAGCAACTTATACCTATTATACAAATGAACCTAATCACATTGCGCCAAGAGCAATTTTTAGGTATTCAAGTTGTCGTAGATTGTATGTACGCAATTTTCCGAGTATTCAACTATTTCTTGCACACAAGAAACAAATAAATCCCCAACGCTAAACATCCCGTAAAAGAAAAGCCAAACATTAACGCAACACGTTTAGCGCATCGCAAAACTTGTAACAACTAGGCGAGCCAAGAACTTGGAGGCAGCAAACAACGGAACAGAGACGGCAATACGAGCCATTAATCCGAACGAGCCCGACAGAGATTAGTGCCCCCTGACCCCCACCCCACACGTGGAAAACATTTTCCCGCCATTGTCTGGGCGGAAGCAAAAAGAGGAGTCGCGGTTGGCAGCGTGGTGGGGCGGCGAGCGGGCGAGTCACGCGTCCCGCGCGATCTGGGCCCTATTATGCTGCAAGGATTCACAAGTCTAAAATTCTGAACCGGCAGTTCATAAAAAGTAGTAAATCCAGGATGCTTAGCCAAGTTGCCAATCGCTAGCGCTTAGTAGCGTATCGTAGTTTTCCCTCTCTATCACTCTTTCCTATTAGTGCGACAAAGACAGTTAGCTGCCTTTCGCTTGCGATTGACGATTAAGCGTTAGCGATTGGCAACTTGGCTTAGCACCCTGGAACTTTATATCACGTGACTGGATTTAAATGCCTCGCGGCATTGGCCAAACACATATCGATCGCCACAATGTTGCCGATTATAATAGGTGGATATAGTATATAGGTACTTAATACATAAAATAAGCCCTTGAAAAACAAAAAAAAGAAACTAAGAATAACTGTAAAAGAAGCGGCCACTCTATACTCAGCATTGGAGATAGGTATCCGGTAAAGAAAATGCCGAAAGGCAATAATTATATCGACAAAAACATGCATAACTATCGCAATTACCATTAAAAAACTTCTTAAAGATAGAAAAACAAAGCATTTTATGCATGTAATAAACAAGCAAACTAATTTAAAACTTGGCATTTTTTTGAAAATACTTTCGTTGAGAAATTATAAACTTTTTAAATTACTTTTCGTATGATTACGAATATCACCAAGCCGTGCTGGAATGTACATATTTATTAAGTATAATTGTTTGGCAAAAGTTACTGATAAAAAAAAAATGTTTTCAATAGCTGTTGCTCTGTAAGTAGTTTAACTCTATTTGTTGTCACTTTAATGAATGTCTCCCATTACTTGCACAGTATCACCAGACTCTTCAGATAATGAAATTGTGGTAAGCAGTTATTTTTATCTCGAGCAGATAACGCGGCAGATTTACTGGTGAGATCCTCGTCTATATTTTGCCCCTCACGCTTTGTCGATAATTCCCATCCCCACCAAGATCTCTCACTGTAGGTAGACCAATTTGACAAACCGAAAAGCGGACATCTTCAGTTCACTTTTAAGCAAATCGTACAGCATATGTATAAGTAGCAAAGCGCCAAGAAAGTGTTCATCCCTAAAGTTTATTTTGTAGAACAAGTGCTTGTGTTCGTATCTACGAGTAAATGCAAACTCCCTTATTCATAAACGTCTGCTAACTTAACAAACCGCTAATAATTGTTTGTCCCTTTCGGTCTTAACAATGTGTCCATAAGAGCAAGCGGGACAAACAATTATTAGCGGCTTTTTAAGTTAGCAGACTTTTATGAATAAGGGGGTTAAAATATGAGTCTCAACTAAGCAACAGATAGATGTAAGTAGTGCAAAATCCTTTTCTTCGGCTTTTCACGGAAACAATCGAATTTTTGTTGCTGTCACAATGAACTTCAGTATAATATTGCACTGAATTTAATTGAGACAGGGAGATTAATTCGGGCGTTTCCGTGAAGATACGAAGGAATAAGATTTTGCACTCCATCTGTAGGTACAATGTTTTTCTCTAGAGTTGTGTTGTAGGTAATAATATTCATAATACTGTGCTGACGTCTCGGGCGATAAATTGAGTCTACAGTGTGCCTACGCAGATGTATAGGTAGATATCTAATAAAATTCTTGTACATCCCTATTAATAAAAAATTGTAGCGTTATTTTGTTCAAAATTGAGCCATTTACGTAATTTTAAGACAGACATTTATTGTATTATAAAATAATGATTTATTATGGTAAAGGTACAATTAATATCAAAAATCACAATCAATTAAAATTAAAACCAACTTAAAAACAAAAAGACTAAAAATTATACACCGTGATTTCTAATAACCCGAAAGATTTTAACAGTGTGTTCCTGGCCACATTTAGAAACTATAATGTCGTATAAACTTTTCTGGATATCGCCTAGTTTCAGAGTTATTACCAATTAAAAAAATCATATTTTCTAATTGTAACTCGGTACAAAAGGTCTTTTTAACGGCGTTGGTGCCATTATGGAGAATAGTCTCACTAACCTCATTAATAGATGTCGAAAAGTGAGAAATAAAACCTTTTAAAAATGAGGTTTTTGTAAAAAAAAACCTTAACACTCATTGTAAGTGCTAGTTTCATGAATAACTTTTCCTTTTTATGTTAAAATACATTCAAAAATTAAATAACAATTGAAAAAAAAATTTTTTTCGCCAAAAATGACAAAAGTCATATAATATTTTTTGTTTGTTTTTACATCAAAAATGCGTGGTTAAAATCTTTCGGGTTATTAGAGATCACGGTGTATAGGTATTAGGAAAATAAGCCGCCCATCGTCGTTCCCGGTGCAAAAGTGCCCATAACACGTTCCCGCGTTGAATAGCCATGGACAGCCGTTGCACCAGAAACGACTCTGAGCGAGGATGCTCTCCTTTTTGTCGGAGACGACGTCCGATGTCCCGTATAAGTTTTTTAGCGTCAGCTCCCCAGCAGCCCGCTGTCACGTTTACGTAATTAATTTGTTACTACGACGCTTGTCACTACATAGTATAAAATAAAGTCACTTTTTCTGTCCCTATGTCCCTTTGTACGCTTAAATATTTAAAACTACGCAACGGATTTTGATGAGATTTTTTTAATAGGTAGAATAATCCAAGAGGAAGGTTTTTATGTAGGTATAGTACCCGTGCGAAGCCGAGGCGGGTCGCTATGTTTGATAACTCAATCGTACGGTCCCACTTACACTGGTTTTCGAATTTAAAATTTTTACGAACGCGTCAGTGAAGAGAATAACAACCCCAGCGTTTTTCCCTTTTGTTCGAGATGTATGCGCGATACAGAGGTACCGCATTAGGCCCGTTAATATAGAAACGGCAATATTCTCACTGCGTACCCACGATAACATCGTTACGAAGTCGTCAATTTATCACTCCGTTCTCATGAGTGCCTTTTCTCATGTGCACAAACGAGATTACTGACAACGAGCAGCCGTTTGCTTGTTGCAGGTTTTTCCCATTTCACTGTGGTAACCATCATTGAAATTTACGAGTATGTATCTATACAAATCGTTAGTAGAATCCAACAATAACTGCAAACTGATATGGTTGACTCTCCATAACATTTGACTTCTTTGACACATAATAGGTACTAGTTAAAATCAATAATTTTAACGATGAATAAAGTGTAATTTAACTAAAAATGTATGTGAACTCAAGGTGTAAGGTTTTAAGTTGGTGATAAAACTAAGATTATGTTCTAAAAGTGCGGGATTATGGAATGATGCAAGTTTTTAGATTAGTACACATTTTTTGGATTCTTGGCTTTATTAAGTGTGTTATTTATTTAACAGCCTTTGTCTAATAGTTTTTTATACAGAAAATTAGTCATTTAAAACGATAGTTGGTTAGTTTCCGAGAATAACACTAGCTAAGTAGTAAGTAGTAAGTAAGTAGTGTGTAGTGTAGTAGACAAGTGTCTACTCTCATCTACAGCGCCAATGACAAGTGGTCCGTCGTTTAATGCGGGCGCTGAATAAAAGAGCGAGGTTGTCAGGCGAACCAACAATGTTTGCATGCGGCGAAAGACCAAGTGTATTGCCGCTTAGTAGCCACGATCCTTTCCATACATAGGTATATTTAGTGGAGAAATAGATCTTGGCAATTAGACTTCAGAAATATTATTTGTGAATGACTGAGGTACCTATGTATCCTTAGCCATTGGACGAATGGTACTTACGCGGTTAGGGTATTAAAACCAGTATACGCAGTATCATGGCAATTTATGTAGCTGTTAGAAACAATTTAAGAAAATTTCGACTTCTTAATTTTGGACAAACTATAATTATGTGTCATTAGCTCCGGAGCCAATACTTTACTTCTTAAGCTTTATTGATTAACTTTTTTCATTTAATAACACCATTACGATTCTGACTTTTGATAAATGTCATCATTGTCAAACCTATTCGGAGTATTCGGAGTTGTGCTGTCAGTACGATGGCACATCAAGTCAGGTCATGTATAATACGATTATTTTTCCTTTCGATTATAGGATTATTGTTTTTAAAGTTTCACATTGGGTTTGAATTGAGAATTATTAACTTAGAACGTTCCCGAATAATAAAAAAATGGAATTCAGGGTTTGTCCAATGGTTAAGGTCACACTGTATAATTATGTTATAAATCTAAAGCTCAAGACGTTGTTGGCGTGTGAAGTATTTAAAGCATGTACAATTGTACAATCGATATTACTCTATTTTAAAAATCTACAATTACCTATTTACTTAAAGCCTTATATGCACATGGGGACGAATACGAATAGATTTCGAAAGGTAACTCATATTATGCCCAACCTGAAAAAAGTGAACAGTACCCGTTTCATGAGTTGGCAATTAACTCCATGATTTCGATACAAAATATACTTTCGAGCGATTATTTTTTTCAGTGTTAACAGCAAAATTTTTTTTTTGTCATTTACAGTAGGTACTTTTATTTGTCATTTACAGGGTCGTGACCACATCTTTAAGCCCTTACCTTACAGATGTCTATATTGCCTATTCCCTATAAACGCATTTGGGCATACACGCAGTGCGTTTTTGGATTTTAAGACACCTCGTGTATTCAAGAAGTAAAGAAATACATGGCTGCCAACCTAATTTTAAATGTCATTTCTGATGAATAGTAAATCATAGAGGAATTTTTTTTTTTTAATTTTGACGTTTCCCGCCGTTCTTGATGATTAATAAAATAGTGTTTGACTAAGAACATTTCTCAAATTTACAATTTAATTTGAAAATAAGTGTGTGGTCGTAGAAAAAGTATTGTATACAACATCGTTTAACTGAGTCAAAAAATGCTCGTGGCATCTTTAATAACGATTTTCGGCTTCGCCTCAAATTGTTACCCACGCCACTCACCTTTTTTGACCTCTCTTAAACAAGGGTTGCATAAAATACAATTTCTACCGATATCTTGCTGATTTAAGAGCTATTGAGATCTTACTGATTCAAGAGCTATTTAATATTAATTTCTATTAAAATCTGAACAATTTTCTACATCAGATCTGATAATAGGTAACACGTAGGCAGCTGAAATTGTAATTTTTTTATGATCATTAGTATGAACATCGCATAGGCGTCTGCCTCAGTTGTCTGAGCTGTGTGAAAGTAACTGTTAATTAAAAAGGAATCATCTCAATAATCAGTAACATATTAGCTGAAAACGAATGTCGACTTAAATGCTGGGTAAATGATATCCCAAAAAGTCGATTTCGTATCAAAACCGTGGCGTGAACTTAAATTTTTGACCGGTACTGTATTGAAGCGAGCGCCATGGATTGTTTTATGTATCGAATAAAACTTAACGTAACCGATAGTCATGGTAAGGCTACAGATTTTTTCCATCGTGTTGTCCATTCCCTCGTCACGTAACTCACGTAACAGCGAGTAATAGTTAACCTCGTTAGGTGTTATTACATTAACGTAAGTCGACGACAGCTTGCTGCACTTATCCGAGATCGTGGGCTCGTAATATTTTTCCTTTCCCACAAATTACTGTCACACGGCGACCGTTTGTATTATCAATATTATCATGGAATGGGGACTGAATTCATCACAATATGTTTTACTAATCTATTACTAATATAACTTATTAATGACGTTTTTTAAAGGAACTCGTAGATATAAATGCTGTTACCGATAAGTTTCCCGAAACAGTACCTATGGGACAATATTCCCTAATGGTAACTTTCTCCATACTAATATTTGGAATTTACCGGGATCACCACATTTCTTGCTCAGTAATCAAAATGATTCCATAGTTGCCAGCATACGACAAATCACATTAAGTAATTACATACTAAACACAATATTTTGTTCGGTTACCGCCATAGTTATTCACGAAATAAAACTATTTAGGCGGATTACATCTTGACGTTTCGAACACTTTACACTCTTTACAGGGTTCGTGGTCTATGGAATTTAGTCCATTGTCAGTCAGAGTCACCAGTAGGCCATCCTAATATTAGCGTAAGTTTACTTTGTCGTAGAGGTACATATTTAATGTATATGCATGAGTACAAATGCTACACGCTACGAATGACCGTGGAAAAGCCAATATGGCCAATTATCGAAGCATTGGCAAGCCGCCGGGGGCAGCTTTATACCTCTTGTTTGGTTTGTAGCCGTATTATCCATATAAATTGTCAATAATTGCCTTACCATATTGTATGGAGACTACAACAACCCAATATTCATGTCGATTTAAGTATCCCCAGAGCGAATCGTAATTAACACATCTCTAAATGAGGTACTAACTATTGTACCGATTTCAATAAGAGTCGAGAAAGCGTAATATTTTGCTTGACAAGACATGTGTTTACTTAGCGTTTTGTAACGTGGAAAGTCGGAAAATGTCACTAAATTTATTATTACTTGAACTAATAATTGATTGATTTACAGTTTAGTTAGGTACTTTTTATCTTATTTCATGTAAACGCGTAAAAGCGCGACTAAAATACACCTCTCAATCAGATTATCACAGTCAACATAGATCTTTAGCTAAATTGTGATTCAACACACACGTTAATAATGTTTAAATCTAAAAAGTACTACTGTCTATCTTGATATAACATACAACTTGTGAAATACGGTGGAGTTATACTCGTATAATATCTATTTAATAAAGCTAACACCAAACCATAAATGAACCGTTAGGTACAAAAAACTTAAGGGAATATTGATCTGAAGCTACGAAACCCCATTTTCTGACTTCTCGTTTAAGAGATTCAACAAAGTCACGTAAAACATAAAAAAATAACACTTAGGTACACATTTTTACGTCGACATTCAAAAATTCCCCTAATTTTCGCAACCTTATATCCGCCATTACCCAAAAAATACAATTTAAATTACGAGCGCTATAAACTGGTACTCCTTTTTTGTATCAAACCTCCCTCAAATTGTAACGGCGTTCGTAGCCGTAAGAATGAGTTTGTTATGGTTATAATATAAGCGGCACAGTTTGTTACAATTGCTTACATAACTCGCAATGAAATCTACGAACCATTATACGTGTGATCTCAGTATCAGTAACAAGTGTTGGTTATAACAGATCACGTTTCCGTTGATCCTGGCCTGATGTGTGGTAAAGCTTTGTAAATGACAGCCAAGAGGTGCGAGCGGACGCCCATGCATACCAACACGTGCAGACCTCTAGCATACTGATGCCGCTGGCTGCTTAGACACTTCCACAGCTTTATTGCTTTTATAACGAACCACAGGTAAATAAATGAAAACATTGAAGTGGAAAAATTATACATGTGGAACAGTTTTAAATATTATATTAAATTATATTTTAATAGGTACCTACATAATATTTTGATTTGTGTTTTAAACTCTTTCAGTATGGGGCTCAGTAGTCTCTTTCAGTAGTCTTATAGTTACCTACATTAGGCATAAGATTGACTTCATAATTATCAGTGGTTGTGGTTGTGTTTGTTTTCATATTTCTATTCTATTTGATGATGTTTCTTTTTAAATTACTAGCCCTTCAGTTATGCCGATAAAATATATTCAGGGTACTTTAATAAAAGATTTGATAATAGTAGCTAGTTTCTATAAGCTCATTATATTACAGTCCCTAGAACCTTGTTCCAATGACTTGGTATATAGGCTGTTTTATGTATCGTAGCTACATAAAAAATGCATTACATTCATTTTAAGTACCTATTCTAAATTACCTACAGAACAATGAACCTAAAACATTTTTGTGGTTATATTTTTTTATAACAAGCGAAATCCTTAAATTCTAGTTTAGGTTTAACAACGAAGGCAAGAGGTAATAAAAACTCTAGAGTAATTTAAATTTGCATACAAATATTAAATGTAATATACTGCATAGCGTTTGCAGCCAAATAGGAGAATAGCTTGGCTTCCTTGTATAAGATTCACATATCTTGCAGATTTTAGTAGTAAATAGGCATATTGTCTAGAATTTTGTATTAGGTTTTATGATACCTTGAATTTGCTAGTGTCCTCCCAAGACGAAACAAAACAAAACAAATATTGCAATGTTTATGGGCACCTTGTTCGCTCCTATGTATCAAAAAGGTTACGACTTAACCAGTCACATGATTTCTCTCCTATCTATGTAATATGTATAAATGTAATGTAATGGTTTTGCCCTCACATTATTTACCAGTATTTTTAAAAGTCAGATGTATATTCTGAAAACCGAAATAACTGCCTTTTCTATATGAAATCACTTTTTGTAGCCCATCGAGTTGCAAGTTTAATATTCCTTAACTTTAGTAGCTTTCTTACTAGCGCTATAGATATGAAGCAATTGTTTCAAGCTAATCGATATACTTGATAATGTAATAACACACATTTAATTAACATCTATTAAGACATCGACAGCACCCGCAACCTTATGTCTCGGTCCCAAGCGAGCCCGGGAAAGTCTCTGTCTCGTCTGGAAACCAAATTAACTCTATTGCTTTGAACATCTACGGAAAAACAACACGAGACTTACACATTCGTATACGTATTTACAGATTTCAAACTTTAATGTAATTTTTATTTTTATTATTTCGTATTAAATTAGTATTTCAACAGATACGTTAACCACGCATGAACGATTCAAGTTTTCAATTCTTTTTCATATTTCTACTTTAATGTTTTATAATGTACACAGTGCTCTGTTTGACATGGCTGCCTACTCTTATTAATAAAAATAGATAAAAAAGAAACTCAACTATTTACTGAAACGTATTGGAAAATTGATAGATATGCAACTGTCAATGCGTTTGACTAACGAGACGTGAATATTTCGTTCGTTTCATTGCATGAATGGGTGAATAGCTTTGTAGCATCGGAACTAAATAAAGCCCAAACTGCATTTTGAGAATTCCAATTGGATGCGCGTTCATCGATTGGTCGGACACGCGATGTAAGTTACTCTTGAAGTAATTAGGTACTATTATTACTATCACTACATAGTAGTTATAAAATAAAGTCACTTTTTCTGTCCCTATTTCTCTTTGTATGCTTAAATCTTTAAAACTACGCAACGGATTTTGATGAGATTTTTTAATAGGTAGAGTAATACAAAAGGAAAGTTTTTATGTAGGTATAGTACCTACGCGTGCGAAGCCGGGGCGGGTCGCTAGTGTAGTTACAAATTGCAATTGTTTCTCATAAAATCTGTCCTTGACAGAAGAATCGAAGTAGATTTGTTTTTTTTGGGTTCCCTCTATCTGGCATATTTTTTTTTGTCCGAAACGCTTAGGATATAACAGACTTAGCATAATCTATTTTGACATAATCTTAATGAGGCAGAAACATCACTTAGCATAAATAACAATATTTCGAACATTATTTTGCCCGAAACTATCTTGGCATATTATTATTTACACCGAGTGTTATAAGACAGAAATTAGATTTGCATATTTTTTTGGCATATAGCCACATCTTCGAAACTTACCTTGCATTTTTTTTCAGGCAGAATGTGTTGTGAGGTTAAAAAAATTTTGCAGTGAGCGAGCGAAGCGAGCAAACAAAACCTTCCGGGACAGATCCGACTCGGATAGGTTAGGTTAGAAGGTTAGAGCTTCGCTCCCGCCTTAGTCTTCGAGGTTGTTTTTTTTTAGTAACCTAGAAAGTAGTCAGCTCAGTAACACAATAAGTAACGTGCAGAATATTACTACTACCTCGATTATACCTATTGAGAGGTTGTAATTATTCTTTCTCTGTTATGCTAAAACAAACCATGCCGATACTTTTTATGTACATCTGGGCATTTCTCAGAGCTTAAACGGACATCTCATTCATCTGGTCACTTTTTTTTTGAAGTGGCTGAATGATTTGAGGTTGGTTTTGGTTGTCTTATAGAGAAACGGGTGCTGTATCTGACGACCGAAAATGGTACTAAGAGGTGCAACCACTTCCAAAAAAACGTGCCCAGATGAATAAGATGTTCGTTTACGCTCTGAAAAATGCCCATCTAGATTATGCCTCGTTATAAATAGGAGCATCGAAATTATGCTCGTATAATATTCGGACAACTCGAAATCTGCCACAACGAAATATGCTAAAGTTGAGTATGCCACAACAGTTTCTGCACAAAGCCCATTATGACTACATAGTTTATGCCATATAGAATTAATCATAAAAGAATTATGCCACAACAGGGTGAACCGTTTTTTTTTCGGCTACACTTAATAGCAGTTTGCGTATTTCCTTTTGCTTATTGCGTGTGATGTAAAGCGATAGGATATAAATTGATCGGAGAGGCCATATCTCGACGAACGGACGTCGTAAAGTTTGCACAACACGATCGGAGGCTGCGGGATGTGGGCTCGGGCACTCGTCAAGCTTCAGCGAACCAACTAGTTGTCCATTCCACTGATCACTACTTAAAAAAAAACTTCGACAATTTTATCCAACAAAAATAACACCTTAGTAGACCGCAACTGTAATGACATCCTGTGCTTCGAAATTTTCTTTACATTTTATTTTACTGAATACAAACAAGCAAGGCTTCTCAGAAATAACATAAAGTTAAAATAATCGACGTAGCCCTTCTATGGGAGATGACATGTGGAGAAGTTTAACATAATTCCTTTTTAGGGTTCCGTAGCCAAAATGGCAAAAACGGAACCCTTATAGATTCGTCATGACCGTCTGTCCGTCTGTCCGTCTGTCACAGCCGATTTACTCAGAAACTATAAATGCTACAGTAACGAAATTTGGTAAAGATATGTGTTGTATGAACCGCTACAGGATTATGATACTAAATTGTAAAAAAAACCATTGGGGTGGGGGCCCTCCATACATGTAACTGAGGGATAGAAAAAAAAATTTAGTTGTATATAAGCGTGTGGGATATTAATAGAAAGGTCTTTGAAAATGATATGAAGGTTTATAAATCTCATTTATATTTAAGCAAATCGTTTTCGAGATATCAGCTCTCAAAGTCCGAAAAATGTGTCCCCCCCCCCCTCTATTTTTTAAACTATGCGATATAAAATTCTAAAAAATATATATGTTATGCACATTAATAAACTCTATCAACGATTTTTGGTTTAATTAAATTATCTTCTATAGTTTTTGAGGTAGGTTGATTTAACTGTATTTTTTTAATAATAAATTGATAATGGTACGGAACCCTTCGCGCGCGAGTCCGACTCGCACTTGGCCGGTTTTTTATTTTTAATACATTCAACTTACGGTTTGGACACAAGTTGGTAGTTTGTTGGAAAGAAGCCAAAACAAGTCACGAATGGCTTACGAGTGACATATTGGTTTGCCGACGATTGAATATGTGAAATGTTGGGGAAAATATAAATATTCGGTTTAGTATTAGTATGTACAGGAATTGTAGGTAAGTTAAATTTTGAAACCCAGGTCTGATTATAGATAATAATAGGAATATTTTATTTTTATAATCAGAAGAATCTATAATAACCTCTAAAACACATTGAAGTGAAATTGAAATATTGATGGTATGTTTTATGTAAATTTATTGCGGTAATATTTAACTATGAACAATATTGGCCCTACAAAATTGTCTGCCAGTAATAAAGACTAATACGTAGTGTTATTACTTTGTATCGAAGCAAGCGGGACAAAGCTTTGCACACGACTCTACAAGATTATACGTAACCGATACTAACCTAACCGATAAACGCAAAATGGCGCAAGATCGGCGCTGAGTCACACATAATCTGTATCTTGCTTTGAAACCCAGAGCAAAGGATTTAAAGCCTGCTTTTTAAAATTAGTAGGCACATTATTATTATGAGTAATTTGTTGGCTCACAAATTACATCAGGTAGCCCGCGGCGGTCCCGCTCCGCGGCAATCAGCAGCGCTCGGCTCAGCGGCTCGGCTCCATACTCCTCCGGCCACGCCCACAGTTTAACATTTTTCAACTCGCCTGGGATAATACTAGATTCGTATTATTCATTATGAACCCCGATAATTATATTGTCATTATACTGGAACCTTGTGGGTGTATTGTTGGGCCGTCTATCAAATATAAAGGTCAACGGCTACAATAAGGGTTGTTTCACTGTCGTTTTATAAGTCTTGAGTTCGACTTCGAAATGGGTGTCAGTGACTTTCTCCAAGTTTTCGCTAGCTCGGCGCTCGGAAGCCAAAGGAAGGATGCGGATTTGCGGAAGGGACGGCTCGTTAAGTTTTTGTGGCTTTAAATCAGCGTTAATTAAAAAGTTGCAGTTATCACGTAAGGATTCTTCGCGCTCTGAATTTGCTGAGCTTTGTCAGCGCGGCTAAATGGAATATTAATAATGCCCATGGCCTCGCCTAGGGCGCCTCGGTAATACTATTTGCGAGTGAATATGAAGATGAGAAGGCATGGAAGCGTCCCTAACACTGTCTCTTCATCCGTCCTTTGTGTCAATTCGTATGAAGATTAGTGTGCCTAAGCCACTTAAGTGGCTCGACTTGCGTCTCAGCTTTAAATGGGTTCATTAGATATTTAAGCAGTTACGTTACTTATTACTAACATTATGTAAATTATAACGGAAATAAATAATATACAAATATTTAAAATTATACCACTATTACCTATAGTAGAATTGTAGTGTCTATCACTTATCTTATACCTTCCTAATTGCCAGTTTAATAAAATCTAACAGATCTGTTGTTACATTTGCCTCTGATTATAAATTGAAAGTTAAGCTAGGTTAGGTATACATGCGTTATTAAAGTCAGCACTCTACGCAAAGCTTTACCGATTTCGTTTGTAAAAAATAATACAAGCCTTCCCTAGCGTTATAAGGGTAGGCGTACAATTCTATTCAGCACTCTAAGCTCAGCGGAGCTCGCAGTAACAAGCATTGCGGAGTATAAAGTTACCTTTGCGTAAGAATAAAGTTCGTACATTCGCGATTAATATATTCACCGCGCCTCTACCTGTGAACCAGATTGTTTATGACTAGATGTAGCATTTTCAAGAACTACCGATTATCATCAATTTGCGGTATGAGTGCTGCACATTACTCAGACAAATTAATAATTAGGCAATTGTTTTCGAAATACTTAGTAGCAGTTTGATGAACAGCCCGGTTTAAATACTGTTTTAAAACCCCAAATAAAAAATGTACTTTTTGTAATTAATTTCGATATTTTTCATTATATTCAAGTGAGAGGGGTAGAAAATAAATTGCTCCTATTATACAATTAACTCACGCTTATAGTAAACACTATTTAGAACCCTAGGTCTCTCGGGACCTAATATAGTGAAAGAGAGTTAGTTTGTAAGAAATCTCTTAAATTTACTTGTGAACTGCGTGTTTGAGTTTTTTCTAAGTTAAATTACATATAATAAACTCACAAATTGCCCGCGATGGTTAATAGACCAGCACGTGATTGGGCATTTTCGCGAGAAGAGATCCAAAAAAAATTTTTTTTAAGGTAGGTAAATTTAATGTTTTTCCTACTCAGAATAACGAGTTCTTTCAATCTAGGAGAAAAAAAGTACAAGAAAAAAACGGTCCCACATTTTTCATACATGCTCTCCACTTTGTAACCGCTGTACAAAAGGTTTGAAAAATGGTTACGTAATAGAAACAAAAAGTTGGGACACTTTTTTTCTTCTAGTAGGATCGAAAGAGCTCGTGATTCTGAGCAGGAAAAACATAAAATAGTTTCAGAAAAATAAGTTTTTGGATCTCTTCTCGCGAAAATGCCCGATTACTCGACTGATCTCGCTGGCACCACCCACACCTAAAACGATCGCTCTGCTGACTTGCGGTAGACGACTTTGGACATGGTTCTATAGTATCATGGGGTTCCAATTGGTTGAGTGGATGTACAATATAGATATATAGTCATGTATCATATTGCGGAGTCTGCAGGCGGTAATCCAAGCCAGCGAGTGAGCAACTAACGAAGAACCCCTCTAAACTTTGTTTTGCGCCGCACTCGTACCGCCTCACAAAGCGCTCCTTTGCACTAAAACGCTTCTTAATGAAACGCAATCGTCGCAAATTCGTCTAAATTTTCGCTACAACGAGCCGGTGTTCAGCACGCCGAGTATCTCAAGCATGATCTCTCCAAATTTAATTCTTGCATTCGACATTTTCTGTGCAGTGAATTAATTTTTGCTTATTATTTTTAATTTTACGTTTGTAGTGTTAAATGCTCAGATTCAATTAAACAGTCAGATTGCGCTATTTCGCTCAGGGAGTTTTATGAAATCTCTTGTGAATCTAAAATAAGATTATGCTATTATTATATACATTAAAAAAATAGTGAATGAGTCACTGCCTGTGGCGAAAATCGTAATGGCGGCATTTAGAGCAATGAACTTCATCGAATCTGAACCAGCTCCTTAGTGATGATAATAATTATTAAGGTGGCTGGAGTAGCAAAAAAGAACATGGCATGAAAGTCACAAATACGTATTCTTATGCATAACCCTGAGCAACAACTAAAATATTAATTACAACACAATTGTAGAACTTGATAATTAATGCCTTTGCTCGCCCGCGTACCAAAAAGGTTTAAAATAACAATTAAGGATACTGAAAATTTAACAATGACATTGACACATTTTTAAAATTTGGCTCCGTTTTCAGATTAGGTTGAATTCGGAAATTTTTTTAACACACCTTTAGATTTCATGAATTATCCCATGATACCTATTGATTGATATCGACGCTGGAAAGCAAACACGTAGTAACCAACACAAGGTCAAAATTTTTTTTATTGCACTTTCGGAATCTTCGATTTTTTCCGCGTCGATTGGTGCAATCCGCGTGCCGATATGATGAAAAACAAGGAAATTAGGAACTACAAATTTTCCCATTTTTCTTGAAATGTATTCTCCAAACACGCAGTAAGTAGCAAAAAAACCTCTGTTATTTAAATCAAAGCATTTACAGCACTTAAAACCGCCCGTTGTTCTGACGATGATGCTGGTTACTACGTGTTTGCCGCTCATAGATTTGAAAGTCTTGCAGTTACGCCATTTGGCAGGAAATAATATTTTGGCTAGCAGTATCAAATTAGAGAATCTTGTCTTTTACTGCGTTTACAAGGATCACGTAAAGCTAGCTACTTAATAATTACTTCACTTTTGTAGGGTGTAGGGGCTTAGATTCGCGCGCCTTAAAACGTTTTAACGTGGCAGTCGCCGCCATTGCGCATACGCTTACGACGTCACTCAGTGCGGTCCGCGGAGCGAAAGTGAGTCGAAGTGTTTGGAATTTTGAAACATTATAACGAGAATTTTGCCTAAAGTGATTACTGATTAAAATAAAAAAATTAAAACGGACAAACGCACGTATATTCATTAAATTTAACTTCATTCCGACGTTTCGATCACTTTATAGGGGTTCGTGGTCTGCGGGCGACTGACAATCGAGGAAATTTGATAGATCTACTTACATCAAAATAAGAATGATAAGTACAAAACTACCCACAAAGAATATACTAAACCACAGACATTTTAAGGGATGTAGATATTACAAATATTGCAAATGAAGCTAGTTATTCATTATAAGTATTTTCAAAATGAAGACAAAAACAAAATAAAAAATCTACGCCGGTTCTATCCCTACACCTCTGACCTGAGAAGAAATCCCTTCTTTTGTATGATTGTATTGTTAGGAAGGTATCCCAATTTTGGGACCGGCAAGAAACTCAGCGGGACACATCTATTAAAAAAAACATTTGTAGTACTTCTTAAGATCCACATGCACTAAACCGAAACATACATATTATTTACATACATACGTATTTCTTATTTGTAAAAATTGCCTGTACTAAAAAGCTCAATACCGTCGTACCCATTAGTCTCACGGTCTGTGCGAGCCTGTCTGCTCCTTTATTAGATGAACTATAGGATCCCAAGCTGGTGATAGTGATAAGCTTGTTTCTATCCTATTATTTGAATATTTCATTATCACAATGACCTCGCCAAGTGCGAGTCAGACTCGCGCGCGAAGGGTTCCGTACCATTATCATTAAAAAATACAGTTAAATCAACCTATCTCAAAAACTATAAGAGATAATTTTAATCAAACTAAAAATCGTTGATAGAGTTTATTAATATGCAATTTTTTTTTTTTGAATTTTATAGCCCAATAGTTTAAAAAATAGAGGGGGGTGGACACATTTTTCAGACTTTGACAGCTGA
>JALPQI010011159.1:0-39880 GCA_025490895.1 Thaumatotibia leucotreta | reverse complement strand
TATTTTATCTGTGGACTGAAACAGCATGACGTTGACGAACGTTTCCGAAGGCAAGTCATTTCTCACTACATCTGTACTAAGAAATTCGGCAATTCTTTCATATGCCGATTATTAAAAAGTGGAATTCTTTACCGGCACATGTGTTTCCGCATACCTCCTATAAGTTGGGACCCTTTAATCGAAGCGTGTAGAAGCATCTAGCGGGCCAGCAAGGCGGTGGCAACTAACAGGTTACTGATTGTCTCCTGTTCGTTGCCGCCGCGATTTGGGCTCTACTTTTCACTCAGGTGGAGTGGAGCCACTTTGTTGTGCCAATATAAAAAAAAAATCAATAGTAGATTGTGTCACAAGGGATCAAAATGGTTAAATTTCCGGCGTGGGCGTATATTGAATTCTGAATGGAGCGACGGATTCCACAATTGAATCCCGACCGTAGGGAGGGATTCTAAAATGGAATCCTGAGCGTAATGAAGGATTCAAGCGTTAACGCCCAAGATGAAATAATTTTGATACCGTGCGACACATACTGCTTTTCACACCACCTATGAGAAAAATAAAAGATATATCATATATTTAATACTTATGCTAATAATCGATTCTGAAGAAATTTTTATGAATCATGAACGTACTGTTTATTTTCATATTTCATTGTATTTTTTTAGGCTGGCAATAGAAAGTCCTTGAACAGAAAAGTGCCACTTTGATCCCTACTAGCAGGGAAGAAAAGACCCGTATTCGAAAAGGTGGTGTGAAAAGGTCATTTTTACGGGCTGATTCACAATCCTTGGATAAATACAAAGTGAGATTTTAATGGTCGCTCAATATCGTTTCTTAAAGGCTTGTTCAGTATCGTTTTCCAAAAAAAGAGAATAATTTTTTTAACCGACTTCAAAAAAGGAGGAGGTTCTCAATTCGACTGATTTTTTAATTTTTTTTTGTTGTTTGTATGTTACCTGATATCTCCGAAAATCGTGAAACTATATGTTTTTTTTTGTGATGAACGTGTATAACCCCGATATTGCCCCGTTAGCGCCAAGTTGGGGTCTGATGATGGGATCTTGGAAAAATCGAGGAATCTCTTCAAATGTTATAGGTACATGTATGGCGCTTTTAGTAATTTTCATTCATTTACAAGAATTTGCATTCAGAAAGTAGGATTTTATGATAGGAACCCAATGATGGAAACCACAGATGATAGGATCTTGGAGAAATCGGTTGCAGTTGGTAGTTTTTAAATTTTTATTGGGGTGATTAGTACGTAAAAAAATATTTAAATAATTTCTATTCTCCATACAATTTTTTTTGGAGGAAAATACTTCCGTCATTGTCCTAACCAGAACTCGATACTGATCATGCCCTTAAACGGAGAACAACCATTAAAATTTCATCTTGTATCTACATCAGATAAAGGTCGAGCCACGAGTGTGCGTGCGGTGTGTGGTGTGGCTCGGCCTGAAAATTATCACATGTCCCCAGTCACATGAAAAAAATGGACAGCTAACATTTATCTGTCAGATATATTTTAATCAGGTATTGTGAACCTGATCATAAACTGGGACTAAAGTAGTATAGTTAATTCCTAGCGACATATTTTGTGATGCCAAAAAAATAGTTCTACGTACCTAACCTACTTAATTGTTCATCATTTCATCACTAGTCTCCTAAACACTTTATAAAGAGCATTATGCCTAGCATATGGTTGGTGCGACAGTATGTCGTTGCGAGAAAGACTTCCCGTCTTATACTATCTATATTAATAAAAGAGAGACGGATAGTCTATCTCAGGGCGACATGCTGTCGTATATTTGCTAAGCCTACAAGTACCGTCGTAGAAAATGTTTATACAAAAATGCGAAAAGTTTAATCCTTTTTTTGTAAATGTTAATAATGTAATAATTTTCCTTAATTAATACAGTTGCTTGTATTTATGTCTCGCTAAACAAGCGAAGAACCTGAACGCCCATTCGCTCGCTCGACAAATGTTGGACAAGATATTGGCTCTGCAAATACCACCGAAGTTTCAGGCAAGTAATATATATTTACTTATTTATCTGGTGCTCTTGAGAGTTTCACTAATGAATGTAGTGTACTATTAGGCCGATATGGTCAATTTGTTAAGAGAACTCGTATAATTATGTGAAAACATCCTATAATAATATGAATGTTAATTGTTAAGAGACGAATTTCTAATTAAAAAAAAATGCGATAGGTATTATTATAATATTAACACGCTCAGTGCGGAACAGGTCATATGTGACCTGTACAAGTATGGTTAATTACAATTTAACTTAATTGCCACAGCGAAGGTGTTAAGACATAATTCAGTGGCGTGGTTCACACTGAAAGAACCGCCTCGCGGAGAAATATCTATGTGCAATTTTTTATGTGCCGTACGGGTTAGGCAGGCGGGTTGGCTGGCGCAGTTTTTTAATTATTTATAAGCTTTTAATACGAGTTCTCTCTCCGGAAGTTGCTGCTGCCCATCATCCGGTATATTCCCTTAGCAATATGGCAGAGGACAATTCTAAAGTCGGTCACTCCACGGTCACTTTTAGGATGAACATAAAAAAATCTTTAATTTTAGTCGGGTTCATAACGACGCTGATGAAGCTTAAATTCCTAAAGATACTTAATTGTCGTTACGAACCTGACTCCTATAAAGTGAAAATGCCATGAAAATCCCGTGGACACGTAACGCGCCGCTGAAAGCTCTGCCGGACACTTAGCACGGAATAGTACATTGTGTATTAAGGGCGGTAAATAAGAATTTGCGAACGAGTGTGAAAGTAAAGCCCAAGCCGAAGGCGCGGACTTTAAATACTTCACACGAGTTCATAATTCTTGTACCGCCCGCCCGTGGCGCACACAATGTTTTTCATCACACCTGTGAGGCAAAAAAAGTAAATAACATTATATTTTCACAAAGCTACTCTAATATGGTCTAAATCAGGGATGACTTAAATTTACCATTTAATGACGCATCTACGGCGCGCATCGCCGCAGCGTATTGGCGCCCTTACCGAACAGGTGTGATGAAAATAGATAATAAACACCACGATCGTTTCGCAGGAGAGTGTGGAGCTGTTGATCCTGAAGAGCCGCGCTGGCGGCGCGGCGGACGGGCGCGACGACGACGTGTCGCCGCTGTGCTGGCGCTGCCGCCGCCACGCCGCGCCGCCGCCCACGCCGCGCTGTCCGCACTGCAAGCACACACCTGCGTATTCGCTGCCTTCACATGGTAACTAACAATAAGTCTAGCCGCTGTGCTGGCGCTGCCGCCGCCACGCCGCGCCGCCCACGCCGCGCTGTCCGCACTGCAAGCACACACCTGCGTATTCGCTGCCTTCACATGGTAACTAACAATAAGTCTAGCCGCTGTGCTGGCGCTGCCGCCGCCACGCCGCGCCGCCGCCCACGCCGCGCTGTCCGCACTGCAAGCACACACCCGCGTATTCTCTGCCTTCACATGGTAACTAACAATACGTCTAACGCCGCTGTGCTGGCGCTGCCGCCGCCACGCCGCGCCGCCGCCCGCGCCGCGCTGTCCGCACTGCAAGCACACACCTGCGTATTCGCTGCCTTCACATGGTAACTAACAATAAGTCTAGCCGCTGTGCTGGCGCTGCCGCCGCCACGCCGCGCCGCCGCCCACGCCGCGCTGTCCGCACTGCAAGCACACACCTGCGTATTCGCTGCCGTCACATGGTAACTAACAATAAGTCTAAGGCCGGGGTCGTTTCGGCCCGCTGCGTCCAAATGATGTATTCGGAAATGCTCGGGAGTGGTCGTTTTCGACTGGCGCGCGGCGGGCAAAAACGACCACTCCAGAGCAGGCCTAAGGCCTGAGTAGACGCCCGACGCCCCATGTCAAACAAATGCAGACGTATACGCGTGGCCTGAGTGCACGCCGGTCAAATCGCTTGGACGCGGCGCCTGACGCTCGCCACTCAGGCTTTACACTAAGAACTATTCACGGTGGTCAAAAATAATTGCATTCCCGTTGATACTGAGGTTTTGGGACGCAGAATGTGTATTCTAGAGCGTCTGCTGTAGGATTTTTTATTAGTTACCTAAACCTACAGAAGACGTAACACGAACGTCGAACAGCCGCTTGGTCCACTGTATCAGTGATCTTTTGCGTCTCCTGCAAACACGCACACGCTTTTGTATGGCATTGCCTTCGTACGCCACCTCTCTCGAATTCCACACTTAGGGTGCGGCTCCACTGACGCGGAGCGGAGCGGAACGTAGCTGTGGGAGCTCGGCCAATGAGACCGCATCATAGTGTTTCGAATTTTGAATTTGAAGAATGTAATTGGTCAATTTTGCACAGCTCCGCTCCGCTCCGCGTCAGTGGAGCCGCACCCTTATTCATAGAAAAGGCCACTACTGCAGTACTAGTACTCGAGGTGTGAATTCAATCTGTATCTGTGTAAGGATGGACCTTCACGCTGCATGAACTGGACTTAGCGTTTATACAGGGTGTTTTTTTTTCGACCGTTCAAATTGTACGTAGTGAATGTGTAGGTCATACTGACCAACTTTTACTATGGGGACAAAGTCGAAATCGCGAAAAAAAATCAGCTGTTTCATACATTTCGGCCGGCGTAATTCCGCCAATTTGTATGAAACAGCTGATTTTTTTTTCGCGATTTCGACTTTGTCCCCATAGTAAAAGTTGGTGAGTATGACCTACACATTCACTACGTAGAATTTGAACGGTCGAAAAAAAACACCCTGTATCTACATATTATATTGCTTCTAGCATTTATTGCGGCATAAATCGAGCCATGTCATCAGGTCATCAAGTTTAATTCCTTACCGGAAGTCTAAGTTTTCATCACATCATCATAAAACCCTCGAACTATTTTTTTTATTTGAAATAGGCTTACTCATGGCCACAGACTAGCCAAGGGCAGAGACGTGGCCTACGATGGAGTGAGTTTGCCCAGAAGGTGCCTATTCACCCTTGACTTAAAGGTTGACGGGTTATATGATCTTGGAAATATAGACGCCGGCAGGGAATTCCACAATGTAGTAATCAAGTCATTGTTTCCAGACGTGCTGCCTCTTGTCCAATTCGTGCCCGCGGAAGGCATATCGTACGAAGAAGCGCTGGAGCTGATAGAACGCACGTCGCTGCCTGACATGGAGGCGAAGGAGGACACGGGCGGCGCCGAGGTGCTCCGGATAGACCACGATGTCGACGACTCCGACCCGTTCCTTGATAAATTTGATGAGGTTAGATGACTGGGTGATTTTTGTTAAGCATCCAATTGGACAGGTTACTTGGGACATTAATATTATATTGCCTGGTATATCGTCTTTTGTTAAAAAGGACAAAAAAATGTTTTTAGTACAGATGGTGTACTTTTTAGGCTCTAGTGCGAGAAGTGTGTCATTTTACATCAGGTCCAAAACTTCGGAGGGTCGTGTTTTAAAACATCGCCACCTGTTTTGGATTTCATGTTTTTCGCACTTGTATCGTAATGTACTATTTCGTTTTTATACATAATAAGTAAAAAGTAAAAGGTAAGTGTGATAGAGCCATAAGAATAGCATAAAAGTTAATCTCCGGTCACACGGCACATGTCAAAGTTAGTAACATTAGGATGTACGGTGGCTCTAGTATATAAGGGTATAAGTTTAATACAAGTGCATAGGTATATACTCTGTTTTCCAAAATGGCCGGCAAGTTATGAACTTTTTCAATAGAGCCTTATGCCGTCATTAAATGGTTTTTTTTATTAACTCAATAACAGTAAGAGTCAAGACCCTAGTTTCTTTCTGATAACAGATTACTAATAACAGGGGTGCAGGTGTGTAATTCAAGAAATTCTGTATCAAGGTTAATGTTAATGCCACGTCGTCAAGTATATTGCAAATGTAATAACTTAATAAGTGAAACCGCCACAACTTCCTAATTACATTTTAGGGTAAACATAACTGTTTTTGTTTATGTAGGTATGGTCACATCTGATAATTATACTTCGTTTTATTTAAGATTAGAATTATCTGTCAAACGGGTGAACAAAGAAGCAGTGGTCGTAAACCTTCCTTCTTCGATTTCGGCCGATAACACTGAATTTCTCGGAACTTATGTACATACATATCATTTGATATTTACCGATAGCTGAACGCATAGTTTTCACATTTATTATTAATTTGTTGGCAAAACTGTATAAAAAAAAAATTATAAGTGTTTTATAATCAAGATAAGGCAATTTAGAAAAAAGCTAAATATTGAAGGTTTTCGTTTAGTGTTTGGCGGTTTTTAACTAAGTATTTTTTTATAAATTTGTAACTCAAATCGTACCGATTTTACATTTACTGAATTTAATGAAGTTTACAGTCTAAAATTTAACAATATTTGCATATTTAATCTAGCTTACATTATGCACTCCCAGTACTTTTAAAAGTCATGCATTTAAGGATTAAAACTATCGGTATAAAAGCGGACACGGTGTCATAAAGACTGCCATATGCTTACCCATCGGCAAAGTCGTTTAGTATTTGTCGCCATTATGGGCGGCTTTAATCTGGGACGGTCTAACGTAGTTTGAATTTGGTAACATATTAGAAAATAAAACTCTGATGACATACTCTACATAGTTTTATTCACTGTCAGTGGAAGAGTCCGAGGACTTGGAATCACCAACGTTTATAATAAAATTTTCCACAGTGTTATCTATTATATTATCTAATTTCATTTAAAAAAATATTTTCTTTTATAATGTTGTATACCGTAGCCAACGATATGCCAGCAGTCTCAGCAGTCTTTTTTACACGGTCCGATTTAGTGGGATATTCCTTTCTATGGCACATTACTAACACTAATTTGTAAAAATATTCACCACCAATACCACCATCCGCTTTTCACTGGCAGTCAGAGGATTTTGCTTTTGCCGTTTCTTCTTTAAAGATGAAAAAACGTTAGCCGGAACCAGCTGCGACTTCATCAATTTTAAATGTACACCAACAAACAAAATATCTAAATAGACTAATAATTAATAACGAAATTGAACAAAAACGATAACATCAATCTTTAAGTAAGCTAACAGCAATAGAAAACACAACCGACTCAACCGACAAATCGAATAACAGATGGTGACAGTGACGTTTTAAAATTGTGTGAGAACTCTGCCTCTTTAGGTTTTTTAATGTACAACCTTTCCATGAAAAATTGCAAACGCAATTTATTATAGTATTTTATGCAATAGTGGTATTACAAGGGTCAAAAAGTGCGAGCGGCGTGAGTTGCGATACGAGCCCAAAGGGCGAGTATCGCAATTTAAGACGTCGCGAGCATTTTTTGGACTAGTAATACAACGTTGCATACTATACTTTTTCTACGACTAAGACGCATAGCATACACAGAACTCATAAAATATCCTATATTACTGAGCGCCACACACGTATTCCAGTTGTCACCAATAAGCACATAGTTTGTATAACTAATATAACATTGATAGCTCATCCCTACCTGCATTCCCAAGAACAGCAGGCAGAACATTAGAAATTAATGATGAAAAACTCATATTTTAGATAGATTTTAGGCACTGCACAAACTTTAATGCAAATCGATTCAAATCAAACCGAGCGCTATACTGCCTTATACTGAACTGGGGGCCGACCACGAACTTCGAAATTCGCAAAAATCGAGCATCCGTCTCTGTTACTCTAATAATAATTTTGTTCAAGTGACAGAGACAAATGATCGAAACTCAATGTCGGAGTTCGCGGCAGGACTTTCAACGGCTAGCGGAAAGCGGGAAGGTTTTTTTTTAATGCAGCTGTCATTGTCTATGGATAACTTTGCTTTTAAAATCGTGCTTACTTGCCTGTGATAAAATACTTTTGCATAATATGAAATTAGTTATTGGTACAAAAATATAATATATATCAAATTAAAATAATTGAAAAAACTATTTTTTATTCTATTTTCTAAATATTTAGTTAATAATTGTAATTATTGTAATAAAACACATCGGAACCTCCAAGCACGATGACGACTGGCTCGAGAACATTAAGCAGAAAAGTCTTCGTTGTGCTTTACCACCTCCTGCGGACTCGCGTTTTGTGTGCAATCGATGCGGAAAGAAATGCCGCGCTGCCATTGGTCTTTATAGCCATCAACGGCGATACGGGTTCCCGTAAACCTACAGTGCTGCAACAATCATCTGCAACAGATGCTGTGGCCAATGATGATGTAATAAATAATCGCGTACTAATGTTGGTAGCAGTTTAAAAACTCGAAGATGGGAACAAATCCAATATGGCGTCCATCATGATGTGATGTGGCAGTGTGTGGCAGACCGCAGTACGTTTTTGAGTCTGTTCGGAAAGTGACGACGTCTGGCAGCGAGAGACGCCCATATATCTCGCGTGCCTTCTCTTTCCGAACAACGCTGCGACATTACGATACCGGCTGAGAGTGCGTTTTTGAGAAATAGACTATAGACTTTTGACAGATGTAATTATGTATATCTTTACAATAGTGTGCGTAGCTATGTAACTAGCAAAAAAAAGGTCAGGAGTAGAAAAAAATTCTTATCTCTTCATCTTAGAATATAAATGAACTAATATTATGTTTCTTATCTGTTCACAACACTGAGTAATGTATGTATTAATATAGCATGATAATGAATACGTGATATTTAATAACTCGTATTCACTGTTCGATCCGCAGAATGTGCCTGTAAAAAAAACCTTATATCTCGTTCTGCAAAGGTCTTTCTAATGCTAAAAAAAACGAAGTATAGGAGTCGGAATTATGAGTGCAAAACTTTAACAAAACTTGTCGAGTGGACTTGACATAGCACATACATCCATAAAATATACATATCTACACACCCACACATTGTAAGTGTAAGATTCCGAGATAGGGAATAAAATTGGATACAGATTTTTCAATAATATTCGTATTATTCTTGGCTAAAGTGTTCCCATATGTCAATTTTAAAGTTTTGTTAAAGTTTTGCACCCATAGTTCCGACCCCTAACTGATAATATCGTGCAAGTACTCATATTAACAAATGTGTTTAATGTTGAGTATTAAGGTACCTAATGTACCATCGATTTTTCGCGTGTCATTTTGTGCCGATATTATCAGACGTGACTGTTTGTTTAGGTATAATCTGAATATCATTATGAACGCTATAAAATATATATGTTAGGTACTAGGGTGCTTCTTATTTTTTCAATTTTGTAGGATGTTCGAACCAATAAAGGAGCTCTTTGCTCTCCCGATTGCAATTTTCTATGGGGCACCCTCTCATTTTGTTATTCGATAAGTAAACCATATTCGTTCTTTTTTTTTTCAATTATTATAAACAAAAATTAGGAGTCACAACCAAAGTAATAAAAAAACTACTAATTATTTTGCCTTTCTTAAACTTCGTACTTTTTCGGTTTATTGGTTCGAACATCCCACAAAGTTTCAACAATAAGAAGCACCCTATTAGGTACCTAAAAAAAGTATGCCTTTGTATCGTTATTGGCAGGAAGAAGAAGGCGGTCCATTGGTGTGCTCTCGAAGCGCGTTGCTCCGCCTGAGCCCCGCGAGTGTGGTGGTGGTACGGGCGGGAGCGGAAGCCAGCGCGGACCTTACGCCGCCGCTGCTGTACCGCAACATGCTGCCCGAGTTGCCCGTCGTACCTTGTCCACACTGCGGCTCGGTTAGAACTTGTTCATATTATACATCTTGTCAGCTTCGTAGTTGACAAATCGAATTTAACATGCTCGGCACCGTAACCTTTTTCATATGCCACTAGCGTTGACGGCCTTAAGACCTTAAGACATTTTACCACCCCAATTAGCCTTAATTAATTGGGGTTGTAATACCGCCACGCTGGGCAAGCGGATTGGCGATCGCAGTAATGTGTACACTATGATGACGCTGCTGCCCATCATCAATCTTTAATCAAATGATGGTCAGTGACACTTCGATCCCTTAGTCGGCTCTTACAACACCCGCAGGAAGAATTGGGGTATATACCTCCTAATGCGTCTATACGCATAGTTAATAGGAGAGGCCTACGTCCAGCAGTAGACTATCATAGGCTGATGATGATGATGATGATGATGAATTAACCATTTCGTCGGCTGACAAGCAAAACTCACTATAAAAACTGTCACTACTCTTAGCAACCTCGTATGTCAGTATTGAGTCAGAACTAACATACGAGTTTTATTTCAAAGTGGTATTTGTTACTTAGTGAGTTTTGATTGTCAACCGACGATTTGTAATAGGATGATGATGATGAAGACTAGCATAAATCAATTACTTATTCCTATGCCAGTGCCAGTGGCATATAAATACAATCGGGTTTGACACGACTGATGTGTGGTCGGCATAGTACCAACTTTTTCGGACAGTAATACCTACGTGTCCCTGACTTAGAAGAGCGTTAATTTCGATCTACATAGTATTATTGCAGAACATTACGGTGTTATAGTTGACCATAATCCGTAATAATATAAGTAATAGTATAAGTAATGATTGTATTCTTGCTGCGCAGTTGTTCTACCTGGAAGACTACGAGGTGCTCCTGGTGACTAAGGGGCAGTGCCCACTCTGCCGGCAGCCCGGCCCGACCTCGCTGGAACAGGACTCGGCGCCCTCGTCGCCGCGCAGCGACGCGGCTGGCATCGAAACCTGGCAGTAAACATACCCTCTCCTACTTGCTCGTAGCATACAGGTATTCTATACAGGGTGTAAGTCTAATACGGGCAAAGCTCTTAACGGGTATTAGTTTACGACATGATAAGTACATTCAAATAACTTTTACTTAAAATTACGTAGAGCAACTAAATTTTCCATACAAAATAATTCGGCGCGCAATGTAGAGCAAAATACGCACAAATAGAGTTAAGCACTCGTTGACAGCTAATTTCAAAAGCAGATGACATAACTGCCATATCAACAATAACAAATGTTCGTACCTACATTGCTGCTCCGATAATCTTAAAAAAATTCTGTGGGGTCGCAATTAAGAGTAACTTAAAAAAAACCTTGTAATCCATGATTACACTAATGAATCCCATGCCTGGTTTAATTGATCGCCCGTATTAGATTTACACACTGTATATCAGGTGTAGACAAGCTTTAAAAAAACAAACGCAGTCAAAATACTGCTGCCGGTGATATCCAGAGAGCCACAATCGTGCCATGAAATACCAGCATGCGGCTAGTGAGTAGGGGTTCGCCTGCCCCTGATAGTTACTACGTATTTATAGCGCACAGAAGAAAGCTGCGTTATGGTTTATAAGGTATATTAAAGTGCAACCACTCCGCTGCTTAAAATACGGCGACGCTAAAGAATCGCCGGATTTTGAACGCGTGCTGCCCACACCGCAGTCTTAAAAACGGTAACGGTACGGAATCGCACTGACGCAATGTATTCGTCATAACTTTACCGCATGCTCTCCATATCGATGCTCCAAATATGCTGCGGCTTCATATTTTGAGCATCGGTGTCTAGAGCACTAAAATATACAGCAGCAACGTATACGCCGTGTAGTGTGCCCCATACGACGTTTTATGAAACAAGCTGCGTTCCGTATTTAAACCTACGTTGTGGTCGCACCTTTAATCGCCCGTGCGATTACTGAAACAACTATAACTAGATATCTAACAGATCTGATACACCCTAAACTATGTAACTATAATTATCATTAAATCTGGTAAAGAATGAATTCGACTAGAAGAACAAATGTATATCTACGCAGGTGAAATGCAGATAAAGGTGTGAGTCATTATGGTGTGGGTTTATAATTTTCAAACTGTAAAATAATATTCGTGCCGTAATAATGTTGAAATAATTTTTATGTAGTGAGGCTTTTGCACATACTTACATTATTTGCAGTTTTATAACCATTATTTTATATATGCCCACCAGAAAAGGGATGCCAGCCCGACTACAAAAAGTACATTATATGAAAATATTATGCTTTATGTGACAATTATAACAGTAATTACAAGTAAGTAGTAGGTAAAATAAACCGTCTGTTGAACGTTCAAAACGCATTTGTTAGTTTTAAACTGCATAGTTAAAAATGCATGTTCGAGAAATTATCTTAACCTGCAACTGAATAAATCAATATTTTTATTACAATACCTATAATATGAAGTTTGTAAAAATATGTAAAATACCTCGTCTAAAAAATAATTATCGCCGAAATAACGTCCATACCTACGTAGGTAAACGTAGAAAAACAATTACTTGGAATTTTGTTTAAGGTATTACGTACATGTTATTATATGAATTATTTATACAAATAATTACTTACCGAACCAATGCGAAGCGTTATGGATGAACCACAAACACTACATAGGAACTTTTTTTATAAGTTCAGGTGTACGAAAGATAAAGTTAATTAATAAAATACTGTCCAATTTTTAGACACTTGGATAGTATTTGAAATGTTATTTTAGTACAAATGTAATAGTTTTATTTATTTTTATGTACATTAATTAAATTGTATGTACAACGAACACACATTACAGTTAAGTATAAGTATCCATAAAATGTAGGTACCTGATATTTCATTATACTTACCTACTCTAACGGCCTGTTTCAAAATCCTGGATATATGTATATCCGTCAGCTAAAATTATCGCTATCCTTTTCCCCAGTCGTATGAAAGAAAATGACAGCTAACATTTACCCACCTGGCAGATAAATTTTATTCGAGGATTGTGAAAAAGGCACTAAGAATGCATATATGTGATTATAAGTCCGTCCTAACTGTTAATTATAGTGCTCTCTATTTACAAGGGACTAGATTGTGAAATTAATGATTCAGTTATACATAACTAGCTAATATAGATATAGCGCGTGCCTAGTGTTAGATTAGATGTATGTTTAGTTTTGCGTATGTTATGTTGTTTAAGTAAGAAGTTATGGTTATAAATATAAAATATCAGAGATGTGAATGATTTGAAATATTAAGAACTCAAGGATTTTTTTTTTGCATTTTTCAATACTTGTGTAGCATTTATTTCCGTTAGAATCCTTTTAAATCCCAAATGTTTTTTTTTTACTTTATCATGTACAAAATCGCAGTAAAAAATATTTTGATGTGCAAGTTTCTAATGCCGACATCATTTAGGTGCACGTCGTAATATGACATGTACGTTCACCGACTACCTGTTGCGTAAATTTCGATGACTCCAGGCGAGTGAGGTTTATCTTGTAGGTATAATTACTATTTAATATTGCTGTTTATATATTTAGCCCTGCACCTTGAACGTTTATTGTGTGAGTGATCTACAATTCTACAATATATACACGTGGATCACGGTGAAAAGTTTAAGTTCACTCCATGATTTAGATACAAAAATAGATTCGAGCGATATTTTTTTTCAGTGTTATTTTGATTCAAGAGCTTTGTAATATTAATTTTCTCAAACTTGCTAAGGAATGTTGATGTTACTTACTTTAAATTAAACCCGGAAATACTATGTTTCCGGTGTCATATGCTAAGATGATATGCAAAGAGATTTCATGTATTTATTTCTCACCTAGGACTGCAAACAGACTGTCTTTTGTTTTGTTTGAAACGTCAAATTGTGACACAAGGTCTTGACATTCAGCCACAGAAAAAAAAACCTTAGAACTGATGTCTATACCACCAGGTAAAAGAATACCTCAAACAGATTAAAAAAAAAGTTAGGCGAAAATGTTTTTTTTAATGTTTTATGATACTGTACTATTGGTATATTTACAAAGGAAATAGTATGCTTCGGCGAAATTAGTTTGTTTTATTTCATGGCAAGTTTGAGAAAAGCACTATACAAATCTCGGCGAGAAACAGGGTTACAGGCCCGCGTATCCCTATCTGGCCTCAGTTCCTTCGGCCAGATATATCTACTTGGCCTGTAACCCTTCGTTTCCCGTCCTCTATAGTAATGTACTATTCCTATAAAATCTGAAAAATCTTGTACATTATATCCGATAGTAATTCATAGGCAAGGTAAGTTGTAATTTTTTGTTGATCATTAGTATGACCTCGCGTAGGCGTGACTACCAAAAGCTGCCGCTGCTGCCTCAACAGTTAATTAAAAAGGACTAGCTCAATTATCAGTCACTTATTAGCAGTGGTCGGATATCCCGGTGCAACACCAGGGGATACCAAGTAGAAAAGTTAATATGGATATGACCTAAATTCCCGGGTTTAGTTTGAAAAAAAAAATATAGATCTGATAGGTATACTTAAAAAGGCAGCTCAAATTGCGAACATAAACGAAATCTTTGGGCGTTTTCACAAATCGTTGTTCAAAACACTTTTTTTTAATTCGGACAAGTTTGGGCTTGTTCGACTCAGGATCACGAGCTCTGATAGGTGAAAAAAACTATCCCACAATTTTCGTACATTTTTAATTTCTTCCATTACGCTATCGCCATACAAAGTCTATAAAAACGATAGCGTAATGGAAAAAAAAACATTTTTGGACTCTTTTTTTCTCCTAGTAGGATTGAAAGAGCTCGTGATTCTAAGTCGAACAATCCCAAACTTGTCCGAATTAAAAAAAAATGTTTTGAACAACGGTTTGTGAAAACGCCCCTTTACAAAAGTATTGAATATGGCTACACAGATTAAATTAGAAGCAGTAATGGCACGAAATCCAGATTTGGATGACATTAGAGAATACGTAGACCAAATTTCAAATAATACCGCACCTGATGAAGTGTCTCTTTACAAATTTGCTCCACTGACATCCGTAGAAGTGGAAAGGACTTTTTCGGCGTACAAATGGATTTTAGATGTGAAAAGGAATCGATTGAAAATAGAGAATCTAGAGAAAATAATTATATGCTATTTTAACTTTATAGAACTTAGTAAGCCATAATTTTTCATAAAATACATATATTTACTCTAATGTGTCTGCATAGGTGTGTCAAGTCTTCATGCTTAAAAATTTTGATTTTATGTTACATACACGAGGATGTTTAATCCGTAACCAGGTATAATTTTTCTAACTTAGTAATTGATGACCTCAGGAAGACCATGTACCATTCAGTGGTTATTGGATACAATTTTTCTTTAACTTTAAATTAATAAAATTTTGAGGTATCTGCGGGAGACCTCAACAAAAATTTTTAATTTAGGCTGGGTATGGATATTGTTATAATCCTGATCACGGATTAAAATAATCGTGTATTACTTGATATTTCTGTTTTTTTTTTACGTTCGCAATTTCTAGAAGTGGAACCTATTGTGCCTCAGTAAAAAGCTTATATTTTTAAAGCTAAACTCTTTTATTTAAGAATATTCATACCAAAAGGCTATTTGGTACTAAGGTCAATATTAAACAAAATTTATATTATCTTTTAAAATAATTGTCGAAATCGCATAATAATAAACGCTTGTATGTACATGCACTTATTTTGCGTTACAAAATATTACTAAACTTTACTGGATGTAATTTTGTGGAATCCCGTGGTATATCCATATTAGTCTAATGTTTGAGGTCATTCACCCCTTGTTGCACCGGGATATCCGACCACTGCTTATTAGTTGAAAACAAGTGTCGATTTAAATTCTGGAAAACTGATAGCCCAAAAATTCGATTATATCAAAATCGTGGTGTGAACATAAACTTTTAACCGGTATAGTGTGTGCTTAAAGATGTGGTCACCACACTCATCACCTATTTCACGGTCTCAATTATCTTGGTCAAGTAACGTTTATTTTTAAATGCATTTTTGTAAAAGTACTTAAAAAATATAAATAAATTATAACAGTTTCGAGTATACCGACAAGCATCACCCATACGTTCTACGACTTTAAGCAAAATTCATAGGTAGTACATTACTATTATGTCCGGTCGAAAGGGGTCGCCGGCTGAAATCATAATAGACTGAGGCGGATAGGTCTGAGGCGGGCAACCCAATATTTCCGGCCGAGGTATGCATACATAGTGCTTTTCTCAAACATGCAATTAAATAAACAACAAAAACATCAATTTTATTGCTTATGTCTGAATGTCATGATGCCTGTGCCACAAAATGTGGAATGGTGTTTATAAAAGAGCACTTTGCAGGCTTAGGCCTTCAACATTTGTATTAAATTCCATTAACAACCTGTTGTCCTAGTCGCAGCTTAAACGTCATACTTCGTGAATGTTATGTATCAAAGTAGTTCAAATTGTTTCTAAATCATAGCGGCAATAAAGCCTCAAATACATATTGCGATTCTTCATTAAAATTTATTAAAGTAGGGGAGCCCAAGAGGGGATTTTGGGATTTACTCATGCGCGACAGATTACTATACAGGCAGGTACCTTGTACCCCATTAAATACCTCCACCAAGTATAAGCCGTGCAAGTATACGTGGCCGTGCGTCAAGGATAAATGTGGTGGGTTACAAACTTGTAAAAAAAAAATCATCTTGACTTTCTCGAGCGTAGCTAAATTTTTATTTTATTTGAATGAAATATTTCAACGTTCACGAAAAACATAATCTGACGATTTCCATACGCCGAAGTAAGGAAAAATAATCGATAAAGTTTAATGCGTGCAGCTACGTGATGCCGGTATTCCCCTCTCCGAGTTTCTATTCCTCTCTCACTCTTTATCTATGTCTCTCTCACTCCGTCCCCACTCTGGGTTGATGATTCTACCGACGAAGATGATATTAAAAAAAAATCCTCAAAAAAAAAAAAATTTTTCATACTTATTTTCTCATAAATAAAAGCTTTGTACTTCAAAGACTACTTATTTATTTGCATGCTATATTTTCAGTTCTTCAATTTGTTAAGTAAAAAGATATTGAAAAATTAAAAAAAAATTCTATCCATTGTCAGATTAGCCCAATTCCTTCAGATAATCGTCAGATTATGAGACAACACGTTTAGGGTACATAAATGAACCTTATATCTTAATCTGACGCGCTCGAGCATTTCATAATGGTGATTTTTTTTGCACATTCTAATAATGGCCGCGAGTTTGGGTCACATCTAAATCGTCAGATTATTACATTAAGAACCTGTTTTTAGGTTCACTTAACACCCCTTTGGAAAATCTGACGCGCTCGATTAAATTTTTTTTTTTAGTTTTTAGCCCTTACGTACGACCACCTCCATCATGGAAACAGTCAGATTAACATACATGTTTTCAAAAATACCTAAGACATGGATGCTATCAATATCTGACACGCTCGAGTATGTCTATGCAACTGTTGTTTATTACATTTTTGAAAATTTGTAGCCGCTCCCTCCACCGATAGAAGTGTGTATACTATATGACTTTTTTTTTAATTATCTGAGCTTCGCAATCCAATAGGTCTCTTTGACGCTCGAGTAAATCCCGATTTAGCATCCCCTACTAGTACTGTCAGTTGGTGTTAGTAATTTGGAATGCCATAGCACTGACATTAGATTTTTCAAAGTAACTATCTCAAAAATTAGGACGAATCCAGAATAATTGATATGTTATTTTAGTCTCCAAACACGGCTTGGAATATGCAAACATTAAACAACGGAAGCCAACCAAAGTAAAGCTTATCACGGTGTACTTATGTATTTAAATATAGTTCAATACATATTTTTCACATCTCTGTATTAAGTAATCTAAACCGGTATTTGATGAGTAAAAGGACGATGGGCAAAAATGTGTGGACTCTGGCCTAATAGCCAATAGCAACAAACTATGTATTTCTGGAAAGATTGTTTTGTACTCTACAATTTTTGTTTCGGCAGAGACGGTCTAACAGCTGTGAGAAAAAAAGTTATAGGTAGCTAACACAATCATTTACTAATGAGACATTTATTTCGAATAATGAATTAATGACGGTCACTAACTATCAATCAGGAACACTTGCGATAGTTAAATACTCTGTAACTCCCAGTTTTTAAGTGTCATTAAGTTTCTTCACACACATATTTGGAAGTTCCTGCCATAAAAAAAATTGAGCTTAATATAAGCTATCCAGAGGCATACCGTTTGTCGTTATTGGTTAATAGGCCAATTTGCTCACCCTCCTTTCGTTGACCTCTTAATCTGTTAACTTCTTTAAAAGGGTTTTCTAAAAGCCTCGAAAAGCTCTAATTTGTAACTAAGTGCCTAACCAAAATGTGCTTATCAATTACACAAAACTGTACATAATCATACGTAGTATGATAATTATTTAAGATTTTAAGTAATTTATCTGTATGCAATGATCTCTATTTTTTTTATGACTAACATAGTTAAATGAATGCCTAGTTGTATAATGTTAAAGTCTACATATACATACACGTAATACAACCACCGTCCAGACGAGAATGCATAAAATAAAAGATGAAATCAAGTTTTAGATTTTTATTTGGTTTGGAAGCTTGCACCTGTCCTGCGTCTATAAATGATTCCAGCGTCGACCGAGGTGCGGCGCGGCGGGACCGGCCGGCTTCCGCGTGGCCTTGGCGGGAGCGACGGCTGCTGCACCCACGGCCGTCATTCCATGCGCTCCGTGCCAATTCATGACATGCCGCTCCTATAACCAGTTTTCAAAAAATATCTCCGACCTATTACAATCGCGAGACATTCTTAAATAAAGATTATCGTGAATCAAGTTACTCGTATATATCACGAATTATATCACAATGCCACAAGTTATCCAAATGTAATTCGGAATAGGGGTTCAGTCTCGGTTTTTATTTTACAACGCGTGCCACCTGTTCAGCCTACGGTCGCAATTATCTTCATTTTAACCAAAAGAATTGTATCAACAATGATACTGTAGCGACCAAATGGTGGGCATGGCGGTTAATACCTTGAAGGTACTGGTGGTTACGGAAACATGTTAAAATTATTAGTATTATTTTACTTATTTACATTACATTGGATTGGGTTCGTTACTAATTTCTGTGAACATTTGGCTATTGTATAGTAAGTTCCATCCGTCCAAAGGTCTTTAAAATGCTTTGGTTTTGGGCAGTCTATCCAAATGACTCTACTCAAAAATCGCCACTTAAAGCCTTAAGTGGCGATTTTTGAGAAATGTTATTCATAAAAGAATTATATCACAACAGAGTGAACCTAATGGGAAAATGTTTATAAATAAACAATTTATTTCAAATAATTTTATGAGTATAGATTAATCTACTTGACGACTTTAGGAGGATAAAATTTCGAAATAAAAATCGTTATGAACATTGTTAGTAGAGGTCCAAATGAAAAAAATTGTGCGCTGCGAGTTACAGTTTTGTAATTTTTACCAGAGCTAGAGGGTGTAAAAATAACAATTTTTAGATGTGGAGGGAAAACCAATTCCCCCCCTGAACGAGGGGGGAGGGGGGTGAATGTGCAAACGGAAGGGTTATGTTTAAAATTTTTTCGTCTAATATTTAGGCCTACTATTCATTATTTGGTATAATTTTCATATAAAACAGACACGAGGAATTCATTTTTGATAATAAACATGAGGATTTTCATATATAAAAAAATAATTATTGCTATAAAGGTAAAATAATCAACGTTTTTATTTTGATTGTTGCGTTATATAAGTATTACCAAATAAATATATGAAAATAAAAAAAATACTACAAGATAGCATATTTATTATAGTTTTTAAAAATATATACTTTTTGGAACTTTCCATGAAAAAATAAGTTGTAAAAAAATTGCACCTGTCGCGTACCTCGAATAAAAAAGGGACGTTGCTTTGACTTATTCTTGACAGTACGTTTCTACTGCGGGAATTTTGCGATTTTGCGTAAACAAAATACTCCATAATGTCTGTTAGGACAAATTGCATCAACCTGGGTTATCTAAGCAACCCGGGTTAAACGTTTATTTCACACGGAATTTGATAATTGATAAATTTCTTTTGAAGTAAGTGACTGACCCGGCACTGTACAGAGGATATCCGAGATATCAGCCTATGTGATATTAGAATGACTGTTGAACAGCTCAAAAATAACAGGGCGTCTGGGGAAGACGGAATTATAGCTGAGCATTTGAAGCCAGGTGGTAAACCAATCCTTATGGCCCTTCAGAAGTTGTTCAACTCCGGAAGGGAGAACGCCTTACGCACGGAACAGAAGAGTGGTGGTACTGTTCTTGAAAAAAGGTGACAACGCCTTATTGAAGAACTACCTATCCATCTCACTTCCGAGCCATATTTATAAGATGTTTTCAAGAGTCATTACGAATCGTCTTGCACGCAGGCTTGATGACTTCCAGTCTCCCGAACAAGCCGGTTTCCGAATTGGCGTTTCGTAAATGTTATACAGAAGACCGAGGATTAGGTATAACCTGCCCCTCTGTTTAGCGTTTAGCGTTTGTGGACTACGATAAGGGGGGTTTCCATGACGTACTAATGCGGTTTAATTTAGGTCGAGAGAAAGGGACAACGGACAGGGCTATACGAGTCGTGTATCACCACTGCCCCTTTCTCAGAACCTAAACTGAATCGCATTAGTACATCATGTAACCCCCAAGGCCTTCGATTTGATCGAAACTCTGGGCAGTACTACAGTCTCTTTAACGGTACCAAGTAGACTACCGCTATGTTGAAATGTTGAGGTGTTTGTACGAAAGCGCCACTATGTCAATCCGACTCCAAGACCAGAGCTTGAAGCATATTGTACTGCAGCGGGGAGTCAGGCAAGGAGGTGTCATCTTCCCTAATCTGTTTACCGCTGCACTGAAAGATGTCTTTAAGACTGGACTGGCAAAGGTGAGTATCAACATAAACAGCGAGTACCTCACTCACCTTCGATTCGCTGATGATACGGAAGGAAGCTTGGAAGATTTCAGTACGATGCTCGCCGACCTCAGTAGCGCCTTCGAGCGAGTTCGTCTTAGGATGAACATGGGATAAGACTAAAACTCCCGTTACAATCGGAGACTAAACTCGAAGGTGTAGACAACTATAATATACCTAGGACAAGCTACCCAGTTAGGTAGGTCCAACTTTGAATAAGAGGTCAATCATCGAATCCGACCTGGTTGGGCAGCGTTTGGGAAGCTACGACAAATCTTTTCGTCCAATATTCCGCAGTTCTTGAAGACAAAAGTATTTGATAAGTGTGGCAACACACACTGATCAAAGATTTAAAGGAGTGATGACATACGGTACTGAAACGTTGTCGCTTAGAATGGGCCTCATAAGAAAGCTTAAAGTCACCCACAGGGCAATGGAGAGGGCTATGGTGGGAGTCTCTCTGCGAGGTCGTATTAGAAATGAGACGATCCGCAGCAGAACCAAAGTATAGCTCCATAGCTCTCCAAATCACTAAACTAAAGTGGCAGTGGGCGGGGCACATTGCAGGTGGAAGGCACAGCGTGGGTAGGCCCCCCACAAGGTGGACAGTGAAGGTCTCAGGAGTCCGCTGGATGCAAGTTGCGCTGGACCGGTCATTGTGGAAATCTTTGGGGGAGGCCTATGTTCAGCAGCAGACGTCTTTCGGCTGATATGGTAATAATGATGATTTATGAAGTAAACGGTTAACAATTGATTGTCAAATTCTATATGATATAAACTTTTAACGTGGATGAACTGGGTTAGTTGTTTAGTCCCGATTAGTGAAAAATCATTACCTAATGACATTTGTAGAAATGATTACCCATTCCGATTCATATGACCAGATACTATATATCATACATGTGATCAGATAGACCAGATATATAATATACATGCGGCATACAATAATCGATAAAATCTAAAAATAGAATCTTAACAAATAAAATTCTTAATAATCTTAGGTTATTTAAAAAAAGAAGATCAGAAAATGTTCAATTTACTTTCATATCAATAAATATTTACATTTGTAATATGAACAATAATATGTAAGTACAAAAATATGTATAATCTATGAGCAGTTGCCGGCACAAAAATCTCTGTTTGAGGTTACGCGGAGATTTTTGTTGGAGGTACGCGTCAGGAAAAATTTTTTTTCAATGAATTTTTGTATGAAAGACTACAAAATGTATATATTTTTAAAAGCTGCAATAAATATGCTATCTTACACTATTTTTTTAAATTGGATAAGTTTGTTTTTTAATACTTATATGACGCTTAACTTAAAATAAAAACGGTAACTTTTTTACTTTTACTCCAAAAAATCTACATTTTAATATGAAATTGCTCATGTTTATGATAAAAAATAGATTGTACAGGTCCGTTTTATACGAAAATGATACCAAACAATGCATAGTAGGCCTTATTAATTAGTAAAAATATATTAAACGCAACCCTTCCGCATGCACATTCACCCCCCTCCCCCCGCGCTTAGGGGGGGAATTGGTTTTCCCTCCACATCTAAAAACAACTATTTTGAGACCCTCTAGCTCTGGTTAAAATTACAAAACTGTAACTCGCAGCGCACAATTTTTCTCAACTTTGTATGGACCGTGACCCTTACTATGTAGGTAGAAGTATAATTTTTAGTAAGAAAAAAAGTATGAGAAATTTTTTTCGTAGTAATGATGATTATGAGTAAAAAACGGTATTAGTAAAAATATTCGAAGAAAAAATTGTATAAGTGCCAATATGGACCCAAAATTATCACTTTAGCTCCTACTGGTGAATACCTGGTTATGTGGCTAAACCCGGGTGGTACAAGAGAGTCAAAGTAGTACATATTTAATATTTTTTTTTGACTAGTATAATTATATTATATATTATAAAATTTCATATTAAATATTTCGTAAAATTATATGCGTAGTAATAGTGAAAATAAAACATATTTTTTATCTTTTAAAACATTCTGTTCCTACATATTGTATAATATATGATTGTTTTAATTAAAACATAACATTTTTCGGTTGCTGAATGTGTCAATGTCATAAAGATTCGTTAATAATTTAATCTTCCCAAGAATCAGTACGTTTTACTAAGAACAACCACATAATATAATAATAATCTATTTGGCTACTGTTTATGTAACTCTGTTTCAATGTTGGTTACCAGTGATATTTTTTGTTTACAATGAAACAGCGCACGGTGTTTCACTGAACACTATTTATTAGTACACATTGAAACAAAACACTATTTTCAAAATCATTTTAAGAATATATACGCAATTTTCAGAACTGGAACCACTTTTTTATACGCCATGAAGAATGATGACTATTAGTCTATTTTATGGCAAAATATACGATTTTTTACTTTCAAATTGACTGAGATAGGACTGTTTAAAAAGTTGAATGTTTCATTGATGGCAATAGTTTAAGTAATATGTTTAACAATAAAACATACGTACACAATAAAACAACATAATATTTATGTTGTCACAAAGTGTATGATATGTATTGTGGAGATGCCCAAGCCCAAGACCCTCCCGCGTTCGCCTGGGTTGCAGTCATACTACGAGGATACATAAAACATAACTTTTTTTGCAATATGTCGCAGTTATCGACGGCATTGTTAAGTTACAATGAAACTTGGGTTGTATACAATGAAACAGTCTTTCGGTTTCATATATCTTTCAATGGTATTATTAATCATTTAACAAATTGGAATGCTACTAAATTAAACCTACTCCAGCCTACCGTTATTGTTAACTTTCCTTTATTTTGTATTCATTGCAAGCGTTCTTATATATATGTTACATATAACACAGTTCCAATGTTGGTAAAGTTTGTTTCAGAGTTCATTGGATTTATTAGATCTGTTTCAATGTAAAAATGCAGGTGTTTCATTGAATACATGCACGAGGACACAATGAATCAAATCTCATTTTTTGTTTAAAGTTGCATAACACATACACTATTAAAAATAAGTAGAAACCAAGAATGCGATTCGATAGCCAACTAAATTGTTTATCATCAAACACAATATCTCACTCGTAACTTAAAAAACACCGGAGATACAATGGTTTGAAATTTAGTTGTTTCATTGATCCACAACTTACCCTACTGGTTTTTTAATACTCAGGCGTATTTTTTTTAAGTTGTCATTTTCACATGTCGTCGTCATTTTCATATTTATTTACCTATAGTCAATTGACGCATAAATCATTTGACGAGAATAAAATTCCACAATTCATATTCAAATTAATGTTGATCAACGCTTTTGATTATAGGTACCTAATAGGTACCCACCTTGCCAGGTTGCCAGTCGCCTTAGACCAATGTCGTGGCCAGGCCATAAGGCGACCAGCGGCGAGCGAATCCATGAGTTGGAACGCGATGCCGATATGGGCTCTCGCACGTATGGTTTTCCGCTAAGCCTTAGACCAATGTCGTGGCCGCGGCATAAAGTGGACCGACTTACGAGCCTCCAACGAGCGCGCTCTGAACGTTACGCTCGTGCTCGGCTGCGTTCCGCCAGTTGTCGGTTTTTTGACGAACACAAAGGGATTCGCTTCGTTTGAGGAAAGTGCTCGTTGTAGGTTCATTGTACGTCCACGCTTGACACTACGAACGACGTACCGAGAACGGCTCTGCTTGTGTTCGGCTCGTGCACGGCTCGCCAAGCGTGGACCTACCTTTAGAAACCGTGGAGTTGGCATACATACACTCTGTGTGGTGTGATGGTCCCAGGTGGAGATGGCGATAAGATATGGGACACGTTCCGCTGCGTCTGAACCGAACAGGCAGACAATCAATTCAGGTATTAAAAAAAATAGGGTACTAAAAAAAGGAATAAACAACTAACAATAGCTTATTATATAGTACTTGTTTTTATAGTATGTTTGAAATATTCCAAATTGGGTATTACTTTGTCAAACCAGCTTGTCAGTAGAAAGGCGGCACATTAAAATTTTATATGGACCAACAACTCTACTCGCCGACATTTTTTAAATTTGCCCCCTTCTTTCTACTGACAAGATTGTTGGAGCAAGGTGTTTACGGAGTAAAATTTTGTGTAACAACTTTTGGCATTGAAAAAGGGCGAAATTTTCTATGAACGATTAACAAAACGCACCTACATCTTTTCAATTTTACCCCTCTTACTACTGCCGAAGGTTGTTGGACAGAGTAAGGTAAATGTACCATATTGCGGTATACTAAGGCACTTTTGACTTTGATTGTGGGTTATTTTAAAAATACGAAAATTCTAGGTGTGTAATCATTTTTATTTTGTAGACGTGTCTTATGAGATGGATATGAGACATTATTTTGCCCCATAGCTTTTTAATTATGGAAATAATCGCAAATTTGCTAAACCCTTCGTTTGTCCGTATACTCGTTCGTAGTTTTTATTACGACTTAACTTTGACGCGATCGTCCTTTTTATTTTGATTAAAGTATTTTATGCAGCCGTTGTTTAAGAGAGGTCAAAAAAGGTGGGTGGAGTGGGTAACAATTTGAGGCGAAGCCCAAAATTGTTATTAAAGACGCCACGAGCATTTTTTGACTCAGTTAAACAATGTTGCATACAATACTTTTTCTACGATCACACACTTACTTTAAAATTAAATTGTATATTTGTGAAATATTCTTAGTCAAACACAATTTTATTAATAATCAAGATCGGGCAGGAGACCTCAAATTTAAAAAAGGAAGCTCCACGATGGTTTTCCATTCATTATAAATGTCATTTAATTAAGTTGGCATGTAATGTTGGCCATGTATTTCATTACGTCTTGTATACACGAGGTGTCTGAAAATCCAAAATCGCACTGCTTGTGTGCCCGGATGCGTTTATAGGGAATAGACAATATAGACTTCTCTTGACATCTATAAGGTAGGGGGTTAAACTTAAAACACTAAGAAATTGTATGAGGCCCGCATAAATAAGAAACGCCATCTGTACACATAATATATCTGTGCAAGCACTAGATTAAACATGTAAGTACTTCATCGATAAACAGCCGAATATCAGAAGGGCAGGTGATCGATCCGACTCTTCGTTTTACAAATCCGGGGACAGCTGAAACTTTTTTTAATACAATGTTGGAAACACAAGCGCATTTTTAAACCCACTTAATATTTCACTTTTTAATTAGCATATTATATGAGGAAAGTCTTCTGTTAAACGCTGTTGTACGCCGTTAAGCAAAAAACTCAAGTACCTAACCTAAATACATTGCAGCCTTTGAATTTTATTTCTTACAATTTAATAAATGTAGTTATTTATTCTCCATTCAGAAAATTAAGCTCTCTGGTCGATTTAAGGGCTTAATTAGTCGGATTAATTGGATTGTTTTTGATTGGCCCAAAAAATTAGTCACCATGACTCTTACTCGTGATCCCTACAATCTGTTGATTACAAGTGATCACTTAATGATTTGTTAATAAGTTTAGTTACGAAACACAAGCTTTGTTTTTAAATTGTGCCTGATTAATAGGTGCCTCAGGGGGCCGTTATTAAAAACTGACCTGTTATGAATTTATGACTAAGTATTTACTATTTATATTATGTGATAAAGCTCTAGCTTGTCCCGGAGAGTATATTAGTGAGTACGTACTGTACGTAGATCTTTATGTGATCCCTGGTTTAATGTACTCGGACCTATGTAGCTAGGTACATAAGACTATGGCAAAACAATTATCACGATCATTTGTGTTGCGAAAGTTAATCATACAAACTATATGATAAATTCGTAACACAATTTTGCAATTGACCCATAATATAATTGTAACCAATCCCTAGTACCTAACCAGGTTTCGTTAGTCAACTCGAAAATATGCGGATTTTTCCAGAGAAGATAACAAATTTGATTGTAAACAAACTGCTCGGTGCTCGTCCGTGATAACCCCACCCCAAGGTAAGGTTTCCTTGATCCCCGAAATAGAATAAATATAATAGGTATTTTGTATTTTCATGCCATTCGGGGTTGAGACCCTAGGCCCGTGGGGTCCCAATGCTATCCAGCTCCACAAAGAACTCGCCAAAAAGCTGGTCGACACCACCGGTGACCGAAGAGCTGGCAGCTTCCTCGCGCAAAAGGATTAGTATTGCCATACAGCGGGGAAATGCTGCAGGCATTCTCGGCACCATGCCAAGGGGGCCCCATTTTTTAGATGTATTTTAGGTTTATTTAGTTTTAATTTGTTAGTTTTAATTTAGTGTTATTTACAAGGTTTTTATTTACCTATTTAAGTGTTATTTACAAGGTTTTTATTTACCTATTTAAGTGTTATTTACAAGGTTTTTATTTACCTATTTATTATGTAACTAATTATTTTATTTATCTGCCGAATAAAGTACATTAAATATGGGTACCTATATATGTACAAGAAATTCTAATTTTAAAGGTTGAAGATAACATCCAATTTATATCGTACCTGATCATTCATATTTAGTACTTGGTTTGTTAAGATTCACTGGGATCCTCCCATACGTCTTAAGAAACGTGAAACCGCACTTACTCCTATACTCGTGATACCTTAATATTTAATTCGCCCTTGGAGTCTAGCAACCTGGAATCCGATCATAATTAATATTATGGTTAACACCTAGGCCGTACCATACCTGTTTTATTTAACCGTACAAATCTTACTACACAGTAATACCAATTTATTTAGATTTTAATTTGATTGGGTAACATTGTTAATTTTTTTGTTATTTATTAAGCTCATGCGGTAGGTACGCATTACGAATGTAAATTTAATAGGGATATTAGACAACCTGATTCAATGATAAGTACTTATTACGGTGGAGGGTACAGACATGTTTGCCTACACTATTACATCAATGGCACAAGGTAAGAGTGTATACGTAAACATATTTAAGTACCTATAAACAGTACGTACCTATAATGTAAACATCAGGGTGTATTGGGTCTATAGGTATGTTTACACAAGTTAAGCTCCTAGATTTGTTGGATAGTACGAGTATAGGGTATCGATCGGGAGTATCGATCGGCAGGTGGCGCGAGAGTGTTCGTTTTTGGCGAATCAGGGGCGGCAGGTGCGCGCGCAGGTGTCCTCCGTGATCTCGGCCGATATCGATTATACAGTATGCGCACGATTGCTTCGTACGACTATCACTTTATTATTGATTGTGTTTAAAAAATATATTTGTCAACATACAAATTGTACAATTTATTAATTGACTGTCGAGCAGTACACAATACTAATCATTGCTGAGTACCTACATCTTTCATACTAATCTCGTAACCATTTTTCTGTACTTGAGTATTGATATTAAAGATGGTTTTGGGTGCCTATCATTAATCATTTTAATCGATTGTGTGTTAATCAATGAATATGTATTTAAAATTGCTAAACGCCGCGAAATAAAGTCATCTATTTTCGGCAAAATTCAACTGATTACGCCATTCTCGTATTGTACCTATTGTAAAAAATTAACTCATTTTTACAAATTCAAATAGGACTTCATGTATTTGTTGTCATAAAATAGTTAAATTACGACTGTAATGAAGATATAGGTACACTGAAATCGATACAAAAATAATGCTATCAAAATAAGATCAGCCTGTAAGTGTCCTCGAGTAGGCAAGCCTATACTTACTTTGTAACATGCGCGAGATCGGACAGATGCGCGGGCACATGCGGCCCGGCGCTTTTCTCCCCGGGCTCCCGCCACATGGTCACGAGTCTCTGCTTTGCATCGGTATCTACATATATTATTTACTAAACTATACGGCGTTCGGACGGCCTACTAATTTATAATATATCGAATCGAACATAACTCTTTTGATTTTTTGCTTCGTCATATCGCCAGTGATTGGCATTAAGTATCAGTCTCACCCTTAAGAATATACGACTATAAACTAACCGATGTAGCCAGCGGTAGTTACGTAATTTGGAGGTTCTGGGTTTGTGGCCCGGGCAGCACATGTATTTGTATGTTTGCCACAAATATTTGTGACTCGGTCGTGGTTGTGGGGTGTTTGTTTTTATTTAAGTATTTGAATGTATGTACAATATCCGGTTAGTACACAACACGAGCCTTAAATTGAGCTCGGTGTGGAAGTAGCTTGATTTTGAGTAAGATTGAATTTAAAAAAACAGAGGTATAGCCGAGACAGGAAATTAGATGTTCTAATTTGGGTACTACCAACTTCGCATAATTTTAGAAAATACCTACACCAAAGAAGAAAATCTCTCGAACCCCAACATAAACACTAGACAACCAGCTAAGACTTGTAATAAAAAATGCTTACTTACCATATATTACAACAAATAGGTAAATATTTGTACGTAGGTGGCAAACTAAACCTAAAATATGCATGGCTTATTTCTACTTTTAGACTGTATAGGTACGGCTTTAAGTTTAATTAAAAATATTTTAGTATGCTAAAATTCTCCAACTATAGGTATTTCCACCGTGTTCAATAAATCCGAATCAAATATCGAATAAAACAAATGGACAAAAAGTTACTACTGATATTATTATGTTTTATGAATGGCACACTTATATGCTATATTCACAACAAATATTTTGAAATAACTCCAGGTATAACTTTTTTACCAGCCTTAAACGCCTTTCAAACGGATCATAGACAGCACGCACCATTTTCTTCACATTTGACCCAAAATACCCCTGGTAACCTTTTTGAAATGATCTTGGTTCACGATTTTACAGAAATGTAGTCTTTAAAGCTTATATTACCATTCAAAATAATCTAATACGCCTAAACCTGGAGGACTGGGTGGCCATTCATGTTTCGGCTAAAAAACTGTCAAATTAATCTGAAACCATGCTGGAACGCCATTTTCCGTATGTGCTGGAGCAGCGTTTTCTTGGAACACATGATGCTCATTCCCAACCGCCCTTTAAACTTAGGGGCATTTTTTTTCTCGACACATTTATTTATTTAAAACTTTATTGCACAAAAGGGAAAAAAATGTACAAAAGGCGGACATAATGCTATGAAGCATTCTCTACCAGTCAACCTTCGGGCAAAGCAGAGAACATGTAGGCGGTGCAAGAAATAGAACAAAGCGGGTAACCGAATTAGAAGTAACTTTTGAAATTTAATATTCTAATTACAAATACTATACACACATAAGGGAATAAAATACGTATTTAAATACATAAACATACATATACATAAGATATCAGATGAAACTTACAATTGAGACAATAAGAACTTGCCATTCTACCAGCAAAGTATTTACCTAAGGATTTTTTAAATGAGAACCTACTTGGGCATTGTCTTATTTTAACTGGAAGACTGTTCCAAAGGCGAGCTACCTGAACAGAGAAGGAATTAGACATATAAGTAGTATGGTGTGACGGAATACACAAAGAGAGGTTGCCAGTAGAGCGAAGTTGACGGACACGAGAAACACCATAGTAGTTAAAGAATTTTTTCAGATATTCGGGAGATTGAGGATCATTGATGATAGAAAAAAGAGTGCAGAGCATGCGAATTTTGCGACGAATTCGTATAGGAAACCAACCAATTTTGGAGCGGAAAGAGGAGATATGGTCATACTTGCGGAGACAGAAAATGAACCGAATGCAGTTATTGAGTAAACGATCTAACTTGTTTAGAAGTTCTTCATTTAAATCCGGATAACACACATCACCGTAGTCAATTATGGGTAAGATCAAAGATTGAGCTAATAATATTTTTGTTTTAATGGGTAAAAAGTGTTTGAGCCGGTCAAGTGAGTGTAGAGAACCAGTTACTTTACGGCTTATTTCAGCAACCTGCGTCCTCCAACTCAGGGAGATATCACATTCGGTTTTATCACAAAGTACCGGTTTTATAGAAAAAAAAACAGTATAATTCTAACGCTTTTATCTAAAAGTACTGAAGGCAGTTTAGCTCGCTTACATACTGCATACCACACCGTTGCAGATGATGAGCTCTGCAACCAAGGACTACTTTTATGATAGCCCGGAGTGTGTTCTATTCTTGCTGCCCACAATCGCCAATTTTAAACACGATCAGTCTGTTCTATCCCATACGGATTCTCGTAATAAAAATTTGCTCGTTCACTGCGTCCGAGCAAGTATTTTGTTGGCCCTTTACTCTCTTTTTTTTTCTTAGACACTGCGGGGTTGACACGTCCTTTGTGGTTGTATTTTATTAAGACGAATCTGTTTTTTGCTTAACATAATAATATGCTTTATTGTGCACTAAACGAAAACTTAAATAGAAACACAGATAAACATTAGAGGTAAGTAGGTGACAACATGCGGACTTATCGCTGAAGAGCGATCTCTTCCAGACAACCTTAAGATAGCGGTTTATGGCGAAAGTATATGACTAACATTAGTATTTGATTACCTGATCCCTGTATTTTTTATTTTTAGGACTGAGGTAAAATATGTGTATTCGATACGGTGTATAATTAACTTGTATGTATAATGACGTTCCGTTTTTGTACTTACGTTTTTATTTTTAGGCACCCATGTGGCTTCGCTGTGATGTTCGCAATTTTAGGGTCTTCAATTTCGTAAATGTATAAGCTGACTAATTAAAGTTCTCATTACGAAATCTGTAATATTCAAATTATAATTTATATTCGTGACAAAATTTTAGTATGTAGGTTTTTTCCTTCAAATACATGTGTGTAGGTATGTACATAACATACTTATTGTATACCTACTCGCTTAGTTTTCGTCTTTAAACAAATAAGATACCCTTAGATACAACTAAATTCACTAAACTGGCCGGTATGTAAATATTTATTTTTCGATAAAATATAGAGTGTCACGATAACGCAATTTAACAAGCGATATAGGGAGATAAAAAATCGATACACGCATATAATTCAAGGAATGAATGGTATAATTTAACCGACTGATTAGAAAAAAGGCCAGGTAGATGGTTTTTATGTGAAATTTAGTGAAAGCATGCAGCTGCCAAGGATACAATGTGATGGGCCGCAGTGGCCGCAGTCCGAATGGACGCGGGTCGGGGCGGCGCGGCGGCCCGGCGGGCCAGCGGCACGGCGGCACGCGCCGCTAACACCGCGCTGTTCACAATTACACGTGAAATAACTACATCAGTGTGCGTAGCGAAGAGTGCGTTAAGCTCAATCATGAATAGTGAAGGAAAGGCAACAAATTATTTTTTCACACCACCTATTCGAATACGGGTCTTTTATTCCCTTCTAGGAGGGATCAAAGTGGCACTTTTCTGTTCATTGCCAGCCTAAAAAATTACAATGAAATCTGAAAATAAACAGTACGTTCATAATTGATAATAATTTCTTCAGAATCAATTATTTGCATAAATATTAAATATGTGATATATTTATATTATCTTTTATTTTTCTCATAGGTGGTGTGAAAAGCAGTATGTGTCACACGGAATCAAAATTATTTCGTCTTGGGCGTTAACGCTTGAATCCTTCATTACGTTTATTTACAATTGTGGAATCCGTCGCTCCATTCAGGATACGCTCGCAAAGTAACTCAACAACGTCCTACCTACGCCCTAGAAACAATATCCCGACGCCAGCATCTAAACTAAAAATGCACAGTTCTAGCCCTTACGTAATGTGCCCAAAAGCTGTTAGAGACGAAGAGAAAGATACTAGTTTCAATGTCCAAATAACTAAGTACCTAATACTCGTAGAAAATAGTTTTTACTAGTACAAGAATTTTTTGATTGTTAATGCAACCAAAGACTAAGACAAGTGATGTTATTTAATTTATGTATGTTTGGTAAAAGTTGAATTAAAAGTTTTAGATTGTATTTCTTATCCATTCAAACTTAAAGCATGTGGAATGTAAAAATAGAGTTATATACGAGTAGTTTGTTATATTTAGTATTAATTAGGTTTAGGGCTGATTTTTCAATCCCCAAATAAACCTATTCGTTAGTTAAAATAATCACCATCCTTTTCTAAAATCATCAGTCAAAAAAGGACAAGGCTAATATTTATTTGACACATACTGTTAACTGCGGATTGAAAAATCAGCCCAGGGTTTCATAGCTGGACACATAGAATGTATTACCTAATCTTGTATTACCAATGAAAACAATAAACATTACTGATTACGCCCACGCCGGAAATATACCATTATGATCCCTTGTGACACAATCTACTATTGTTGCACTAAAAAAAAAAGAGTGGCAGGTACCTACGATACGCTACTGAGCGTTAGCGATTGGCAACGCAGCTACGCAGTTTGAGCCTGATTTATGATCTAGCTTTTTAAAGTAACCTGTCTTACTGGCGTGAACGGGGCGGCGGATAAGTTTAATTTTCTAAAGATAATTATTGTCCAACTAAAATATTATGTAGGAAAATTTTAATATCTAATATTATTAGTATTATTACCGTGAGTTTAATCAAAACCATAAATATATCACAAATTATTCTACTCCAGCGGCCCACATGAGCACATGAGTAAGTAACTAGTTGTCTGCCTAATTTGTAAGACAAGTTTTTTTACGTGGTGCCTGGTGTTAGACCGGGATTACACCTGTGAGTTCCTACTTAAGTTGTAGGGACGGAGCTATACTAAGGAATGAGATAGTGATATGCACCTCAGCGTAGCCTACAGACGTTTGCAACCCTAGAAGTGTCACATGCCTTTATAAACGAGAGTAGTTTTTTTTTATCGATATTGAAGGCAGTATTGGCTCCGCGATGCCCTCGTCGGCGACACAGTGTATTCTTTAAGCCCTGGCTATCATACGAGCAAGAACAATACAATACTATGAGTATCGGTAGGATGTAGTGGTATTTGGTTGCTTTCTGTTAAAGGGTTTTATCTTTCCCATTCGGGGCTTCTCCAAATTTGTGTGAGAAGCTGATTGTGAATTAGGGGCCACACACGTAAAAAACCGACCGTGTACAGTCAAAGAAGAATATAAGGTGTATACAAAAATGTTCAAAAATATGTCACAGTGCATTCTAATTCTGTGTAATAAGAACGTCGTAACATACATATTTATGAGCGGATTCTTTCGATACTTATTTTTGCACTTGACTGTACCTAACTACATAAAAAACTGGCATATTCAAATGAAAAAATAGGGTCAATATAGTTAAAAGCTATAATTTCTGGCTTTTGTAATTAACTAGGAGGTCAATTAGTCTTGTCCTTTTTTGTTGCTACTGCAATTTCAGTATTCTCAATACAAGTTTTTCCGAACCCGGAAGGGGTAAAGCTATTATTCCAAGCTCTTTTTTTATTCCCCATTGCACGATTTCATGTTCTGCAGAAGTGACCAATATTTCTGGTGAATCTCCACGTTTTTTTTAATATACCCCTGCCTTGGGCGCAGTAATACTCTGTAAAGGGAATTATGTCACATATTATGTGAATTTTCTGTGGATCTTTAATCAATTATTTATTCCTATACAAATCTTAGCCAAAAACTAGTAAGGATATTATGCATAAGTCAAGGATATCTTATGGAACACGGGAAGAATGGCCAGATATATTGACGACAAGCTTATAATTTAGAAAACTGCGTACAAATAAAAATATTAGAAAAAGATAGTTTAGAAGAGGTTTCGAAGAAGCTGTACTGCGAGTACCCGAAAAGCAGTAGTGACACAAAAGTAAGTCAGTCAGCTAAGTTAAGACCTCCTGGTTAATTTCCAAAGTTAAAAACTATACCTACCTAACTAATCTAACTATATCGACTTTTTTATCGGTACACCCTTTATTACATAAAGCGAAATGATATTATAAGTTAAGTGAAGTGTCGGTAACTTTGGTTTAGGCGTAAGGGTGGGTCTACCTGGGCCAATCGACGTATGACCAATAGGTACTATTTAGTTAGGCAACGCTGGAGACAATTTTATCAAGTTACGATGGCATAGCCAGAATAAACATACTTATCTACATATTGTACTTTATAAACTTAATCCTGCTCTCGCGCCAGATTTTATATGCTCTCTGAGCAATTGGAACAACTTACCGATTGCTGCTACCCTTGTTCTTACATGAGTTGACGGCGTGAGCTAACTGTATCGAATGCGTACCAACCATTATTTTTTGATTCTGATTCCTCTCGTTCACACCAATAAGTTAGCATGAGTAACTGCCTATCTCATTAAGTTATTATAGATATTAAGGGCTTAAAAAACGGTCACGATACGGAATCGCTGTGACGCGTCGTATGCGTACCGTTTTCGACGCATGCTCCACACATCGCTGCTTAAAATACGCTGTCGGTACGGAATCGCAGTAACGTGCTTCACGCGAATGTATTTTACTAATTCCTTAACTTTAAAAAACCGGCAAAGTGCGAGTCAACTATACTCGCGGGCGAAGGGTTCCGTACCAACATCAATTTATCATTAATAGTGCAGTCATTGAAGCGAAAAATACGGTAATACCTCAGAATTTTTTTACTGTGAACCGATTTGCATGAATTTTTGGAATTAGGCTCATCTTACCCTTAACTTCAAAAGTGAAAATGATCTGAACTCGGCCTATTATTTTTAAGGGGTGTAAACAACCCCTTAATGGAAAAATTTTCATTAAGCCATTTTATCGCTAGAAAACATGTCTAATAATAAGTGGTGAAATTGTAAAGTAATTTCTAATATAATTACCTCATATTAAAATCATTTTCGACCCCTTAAAAATCTTACAACCCTTGCAAACAACCCCAAAATTGAAAAAATCACAAAAAATGCTTTGGTATGACAAAAAAGATTTAAGTAAGTACATAGGTAGTCAGTAATATTTTGTATTCTCTATAATAATTATAACATTTTTAACCCCATTTCAACCCTTGAACACTACCCCTTGATAAAAAATTGTATTTTTTTTTGATAAAATGAAAAGGATTTATATATTATTCCGCACTCTTATACCCCAACCCCTATACGTTAAGGAATGTCAATCTTCCATCATCAGCTCACCAACATGAGATTATGACCACCTAAACGCAAATACTCGAATAGCTTCAAAAAGAATCATCCCCCAACTCCTAATCGTTAAGGAGTTGTTCCTTCCTTCATCAGCTAACTAACATGAAACGGTAACTACTACTCGCAAACACTTGAATAGATTTCGAAAATGTATGAAATTTGTTATATTCAAAGAATTATCCTCCGACTCCTAATCGTTAAGGAGTTATACCTTCTTCCATCATCAGCTCACCAGCATGAGACTATGACCACCTAAAGGCAAATACTCGAATAGCTTCCAAATACATGAAATATGTTATATTTAAAGAATTATCCCCCGACTCCTAATCGCTAAGGAGTTGTACCTTTCATCATCGGCTCACCAACATGACGATGACCACCTATAGGCAAATACACAAATAGCTTCAAAAATACGAAATATGTTATATTTAAAGAATTATGCCCCAACACCTAATCGCGAAGAAGTTGTCGCCTTACAATTTGTATGCCGAAAGGCGCCACATAGTGAACCTACTCCAGAATGTAACACCTGTATACCTATGTTGGACAAATAAAGATTTTATGATTATGATTTTATGATTTTGTACCTTCCATCATCAGATCACCAACTTAAGATGTTCATGACTAGACGCAAATACTTGATTGATTAGTCTTCGAAAATAAATGAAAAATGTCATGTGTGCCTACAACATTTGAAGAGTTCCCTCGATTTCTCCAGGATCTCATCATCAGATCTGAACCCGAAGACAATGGGACCCACTAGAAGGTATGCCCTTTTAAACAAAAAAAGAATTTTCTATATTGGTCTACGCGTCTTAGAGTAATCGGAGAACATACATAAAAAAAAACAAAAGATTTCGTGGAATTGTAAACCTCCTCCATTTTTGAAGTCGGTTAAAAACCATTGTAAAGGTAATTAAGAGAGCTACAACATCCTTCATTGCAATATATAGTAAAAAATCTTTTTCTAAAACGGTGAAGCCCTTTAAGGGCTTAAGAGAGGCTGTGATTGCGCTGCCACGCGCTCTTTAAACAATCACATCTCCGTCAATTTTTGTTTGACAGAAAAAACAAAAAAACCAAATCGTTTGTCAGCAAAATACCTAATTTTTTAATTCATACACTTTTATGCGTATCTGTCATCATTTTTGAAATATTATGAAAAGAAAATGGGTTTTTGATAAATTTGAATTTTAGATTTTTTTTTATATCGTGACTATTTGAAAACTTTGTGTCCTGAAGCAGCCACATTGATACTATCTATCAAACTCGTCATAACAAAGTTAATGCTAGGCGGAATACGACTAATTTTAATTTTGGTGGAAATGGCACTTATGAAACCCATTGATTTAAAACACATTAGATGCTCACCTTACTTGCAATACAGTTCACTTATTTTACGTGCAAAAGACTTTTAATAGTACTCATTTTAAAGCTTATTTCAAACACTACAAAACCTTTTTGTATTAGAATGGATAAAATGCATCTGCTCGCCGCTAGATGGCATTGACCACATCGATTAAATTTCAGACAAAATAAAAAACGACTTTGTTCTTTAATATCTAGCTTAATATTGCACTTAGAATGTTTTATAAAATACCAAATTGTTCATTGTCTTACCTGCTACAATTTTGTTCCTGTAAAATTTTCGATATAACGTATATTTTTGAAGATATTTGCAAAAAACCGATGAAAAACGTGAAAAAATTGCGAATTTTCAATTGCCAATAACTTGAAAACATTGGATTTTATGAAAAACTTTGTAGATAATTTTTGCTTAAAATTAGGCTTTCTATCGATATCCGAGGTTATTTTTCAAAAAAAGAAATGCACCCCCAAGAAGGGGTGGCAACCACCCCCAGGGTGGTTGCGACATTCAAATTATTTTCACTTTTGAAGTTAAGGATAAGATGAACCTAATTCCAAAATTGTACGCAATTCGGTTCACAGTAAAAAAATTCGGAGCAATAATGCTTGAATGACTGCACTATAAAAAAATACAGGTACCTCAAAAACTATAAGAAAAAAATTTAATCAAACCAAAAATCGTTGAAAGAGTTTGTTATTAAGCATAACTTTTTTTTTTTAATTTTATACCGCGTAGTTTAAAAAATAGAGGGGGGACACACATTTTTCAGACTTTGAGTACTGATATCTCGAAAACGGTTCGCTTGAATAAAAATGTGATATATAATATAAACCTTGATATCAAAGTAAACGCGCGTTAATAAGCCCGCGGCAGCTCATGGTAAGGCTACTGTAGCCGTACCACGAGCTGCTGCCGCGTTATTAACGCGGACTTAATTTCTATCTGGCTCGCTCACACCAATACGCGAGTACGAGCGGGATTGATATGAAATATTTCTGCGTTACCTAATAAAATAACGCAACGGCAGGTCATGGTAAGCACACGGTTCAGTTCTGCACCTAACTTTATTAGCGGTATCTGTACGGCGATGAGGCGTGCCGGCGCTTCGAAGCTACAGATTATTGGGATCAAGCTATAAGTACCTCTAGTAATACACTTGCACTACCTGGACTTTCATGCAGTATATTGATGTAACAAGATAACAAAGCAAGCTTTGTTTTTAAACAGATGTTAAACAGATTTGGTTTTCTTAATGCGGCTTTCCACCAGAGCTCAGAGCTATGCCATCTTATTTATCAATCAGCGTGCCTTTCCATTGAGGGTGTGATTGACGCACATGAAACGCATGTATATGTATGGCTCTAGTAAAAGTGTTCCCAAAGGCTGCGAATCCACTGACGCGGATACAAGAGAAGCCAAAAGGAAACTTGTAGGGATCGACTAATCCACATTTCGTCTCCGTACAGAATAAAAAGAAGATATGACTATATCAAATAAACGTATCTGGTCTTGTTTGCTCGTCCTGGCAAACAAGGTTTCATGTGTCTCGCCTCAGTGGATTTGCAACTATGCTTCACTCCGTAGCCACTTGGCAAGTATCGGTTACGTTAGGTTTTACTCGATAGGTACGTAAAGCAGGCTTTCGTGATCTCCAATAAATAAATTCGAGCGCAATATAATGCTTTTTCATCACACCTGCTCGTAAAAAGTGTTATTATACGCAGGCATACTTGAACGTAATGAGCTGTATTATGCCCATGGGTAATAATGGATTTTCAAACCACATTACGTCGCACTAGCGCGGCGACGCGCCGAGATTCCATTCATAAAAATGATGAATTTAAGTCATCCCTGATTATGAGAAATGATTTAGACCATTTTAGAGTAGTTTTGTGAAAATATATAGTGTTATTTACTTTTTTTGCCTCACAGGTATGATGAAAAACATTGTGTGTGCCACGGGCGGTACAAGAATTATAAACTCGTGTGAAGTAAAGCCCGCGCCTTCGGCTTGGGCTTTACTTTCACACTCGTTCACAATTTCTTATTTACCGCCCTTAATAGACAATGTACTATTCAGTATTCATCACACCTGTTCGGTAAGTGCGCCAATGCGCTGAGGCGATCCGCGCCGTAGATGCGTCATTACACCATAGTAGGCTGTCAAGGATTTTCATACAACATTACGTCGCATTACGCGCCGCGACGAGATTTCTTTTATAAATGTGATAAATTTAAGTCATCTCTGATTTAGACCATATTAGAGTAGTTTTGTGAAAATATATTGTTATATTTACTTTTTTTGCCTCACGGGTGTGATGAAAAACATTTTGCCACGGGCGGTACAAGAATTATAAACTCGTGTGAAGTAAAGCCCGCGCCTTCGGCTTGGGCTTTACTTTCACACTCGTCCAAATATTCTTATTTACCGCCCTTAATACACAATGTACTATTACGTATATGTAGAGTAAAAACCTAACATAACCGATGCTGAAAAACTCATGATACGGCTACAGCTCCGCTCGTCTCCGTCCCAGTAATTGTAAACTATTTAAGCCTCAGGACTCTCAGGAGCGATACACTCAAGATATTTTTCGCGCTAGCGAACTGAAAGGAGAATATCGAGACTAAAATCAAAGTAAAATGTATTAATCACCTACCTATCCTTTGAATGTGAATATTATAGTAAATAAAATGATATGCTGTGAATCGCATAATTCGCAAAGCACTATTCTTCATAGGTAAGGTATCTTCTACTATTACAAAGACTATGCAAAAATATGTGACAAGCTCTTATGTTGCTTAACAACTGAGGTTGTGTCAATAATTTGGCAGCCTTCGTGATATAAGATACTACAGGGTA
>JALPQI010011158.1:0-31761 GCA_025490895.1 Thaumatotibia leucotreta | reverse complement strand
GACCCACTAGAATTTTAAAATCTGTTCCAAATTTAAACGCATAACCGAACGTAGTTAAGGAAAAAGGACGCAATACACTACAATCTGCCAATTTGTTTTAAATCCTATGTCAAAAGGAAAAGCCATCAATTTAAGTGACAAAGTGGCACCTTTTCGTTCACCTTTTCACCGCCACGTCAAAAAATAAAAGCGAGCAACACACGCCAAGCAACAAATTGCATGTAAACAACTAACTCCACAAAGTAAGTATCAGCTTCGTAGTGTTAAACGAACATATGTTTTATCAGTTATATCAATTAATTGGCGGCGAAAAAATGTCCTTACCAACTGTTATCAGGAGGTAATGTTATGATTACAGTCACGTTAATTCCTATAGCAAGGCTAGCATATCTTGTGTTTAACATCAACTTGCCGCCACACTTCTCTTTTTAATCTATACAATTGAAAAAAGACGCGTAGCTGCGAGTTGCTTGTTAATGCAGATTTCTTTAAGTTTGGCAACAGAGTTTGCAATCTGTCACCAACCTCTTTTGAGAAACTGAACTTGCTTTTCCAAAGAGGTTGATAGATCTGAGTCCGTAGCTATATTAGCTAACGTGACAATCGCTACGCTACGCTGAGCAGGTAGTGTATCAAAGTTTTCTCTCTGTCACTCTTTCCTATTGGTGTGACGAAGACAGTTGAGTTTCGTTCGCGACTGAATGTTAGCGATTGGCATATTGGCTACACAACCTGTTCGTTACAAAAATAGCTAAATATAATCATTTCATCGCCAACACAGTTAACTAATGTGTCTTGATGTTTTATGAATAAGGCAATTGGACTGGATGCGTGTAAGAGTTACGAATAAATGCAATGTCATTTGCAGACACCAATAAACTAACATGTCTTACCACAAAAATAAACTATATTCCAAATAGCTGACTGTGAGTCGTGAGACTGGTGACTTGCTTCAACCTTTTCAACGCCACGTAAAACTATAAAAGCTAAATTTGAACTTTACGCACGTGTATAGTTACATATTATTTTGTGGATTGTGACTTACAAATAGTCTTTGGCGTTGAAACTCTCTTGTTAATCAGTACCTACCAATATATCAGTCATTATCCAATCTAATTGAAACCTTGTGGACGGCGATAACGGTTATGTTGGTTACACTGTTTCAACGCCAAAGACCGATATACAAGTCACAGATCAATAGAGACCTAGTCGCACTTGCTTATAGTTTTTGACAAATTCCTTTGTGACACTTTGGTGGCGTGGATGGAGTGACAGCTGCTGTTTTTACCGTGGCATTGAAAAGGTTAGTGTTATGATTCAGTGCGACAATAATATGTCGCCGCGAGATAGATTATCATCTCCTTTTACTCATATTGTTGGTAAAAGATAGAAAATCTATACATGGAGCGATAACATACTGACGTAGCAATCATGTGCTAAGCGTACAGTATAGTTCGAGAAATATAAATTGAACGTTTATTTTTACTATGATGTAGGTAGAAAGTTACCAATTTATATTTCACGAACTATACTCTCAGTCGTCGTATGTCAAGTTCTTAAATTGATGCCGTTCTGATTGTGTCACAGTAATTTTTTATAGTTAGCATAAGGCCAGCCGTACACCTGTAAGTTCTTACGTAAGTTATAGGGACGGGGCTATACTAAGGAATGAGATGGTAATATTCACCTCTCATTCCTTAGTATGGCTCCGTCCCTTCAACTTACGTAAGAACTTACAGGTGTACGAGCGCTCTAAGGCCAGCCTTACAGCTGTAAGTTCTTACGTAAGTTATAGGGACGGGGCTATACTAAGGAATGAGATAGTGATATTCACCTCTCATTCCTTAGTATAGCTCCATCCCTATAACTTACGTAAGAACTTACAGGTGTACGAGCGCTCTATAGTATAGCAAGATAGTAGTTAGAGCAACACACCCAAAGAAGATGTTGACGAAGGCTTAAATGAGCAATATGAAATAGACAATACAACAAATTACCAAAGTTGATATAGTTGACCCCAGTTAAAATGACGAATCAAGAATGGGTGACAAAGACAGATCGGGACCAATTCAAGATTTTAAGAAAAAACAATTGAGACGTCACTGAAAATAAAACTAAGGCTGCGTTTCACCAAACTTTTATTCGAAGAATAACGCTTTCTCTCAGATATATATGTAGTGCTAAAGTACTATGGAGATTTGACATGACTATTCGAAAATAAGCGTTATATTTCGAATCAAAGTTTGGTCAAATCGACTAAGTGAAACACGTACACGGTCCAGAATCGAAATCTTTGATAGAGTTAACTGGGTTGGCGTGTGTACCTACTAAAACTAAAAAAGGAAAAAGACTATATATATTAATATTTATTTATTCGTGGTTAGCTTGGTCTTCCACATTCCAGCGTTTCACCGCTGCCGCTGGAGTCAGCATATGAGTATATGACCGCAGCCGATCTGATGATAACGAGTACTTTTGCGCACTGAGGTTGCATTGCAACGCAACAAATACTCATCACTGCTATCTCAAAGGGAAAAGGATTCTTGCTATATCAAAGGGTTCCAGGATGGCTGGCACATACGCGGGTTAGGTCCTCTGGCATGGCATCTTCCACTTTCTTCTATGCTGGTATACCAAGGCATCCATTCAGGTGTCTTAATATCAAAGGGTCCATGGTATCTAAGGCTGTGGAACACGCACCTCATTAGTTTGATTTGAGCGATTAAGTATGAAACACCATTATATAAGTGACGCGTAGCGTGTAGGCTTAGGACTTTTCATAGCATATCGTGGTTCTAAAATCCGTGGCTCCAAGCCGCTATGTGTAAAATTTGCGAAGTCAAAGTATATTGTAATATTAAATATAATGATTTATACCTACTGTCACATCGTTACTGAATTAATTTTATTCGAACGTAATTAATTTTAAAAAACGAACTTGATTTCATAAAAAGTGCATACGAAATTAGTTACCCATATCAGAAACCATAAAAAAATTAGACTATTAGTGTTCAAAACAAACTAGAAAAAGTCTTAAATCGGAAATAGTGATGAAAATGGCGAAAGTATCATGTTGTTATTCTCGAAAGGTTCGAATCTTTCGTATAAATTACATGTAACTTCCGAACAAGAAACAAAACTGACGTTACCATTGAAGTAAATAGACTTCACTTCACGTTGACATCACATAGAGCATAGATTAATGATTCCAATTTATAAGTCATCATCATCATCATCATCATATCAGCCGAAAGACGTCCACTGCTGAACATAGGCCTCTCCCAAAGATTGCCACAATGACCGGTCCTGCGCCACCCGCATCCAGCGGACTCCTGCGACCTTCACCAGGTCATCGGTCCACCTTGTGGGGGGCCTACCCACGCTACGCCTTCCGGTACGTGGCCGCCACTCAAGAACCTTCCCGCCCCAACGGCCATCGGTTCTACGCGCAATGTGCCCCGCCCACTGCCACTTCAGATTAGCGATTCGGAGAGCTATTTCGGTTACTTTGGTTCTGCTGCGGATGGTCTCATTTTTAATCCGATCACGCAGAGAGACTCCTAGCATAGCCCTCTCCATTGCCCTTTGGGTGACTTTGAGCCTTCTTATGAGGCCCATTGTAAGCGGCCACGTTTCAGTACCGTATGTCATCACTGGCAACACACACTGATCAAAGACTTTCGTCTTCAAACACTGCGGAATATTGGACGAAAATATGTGTCGTAGGTCGTAGCTTCCCGAACGCTGCCCAACCGAGTCGGATTCGACGATTGACCTCTTTCTCGAAGTTGGACCTACCTAACTGGATAGTTTGTCCTAGGTATATATATTCGTCTACAACTTCGAGTGTAAAGTCTCCGATTATTACGGGAATTTGACATGATTTTCGTCTTATCCATGTTCATTTTAAGACCAACTCGCTCGGAGGCTTTACTGAGGTCAACGAGCATAGTACTTAAGTCCTCCAAGGTCTCAGCCAAGACTACTATATCGTCAGCGAATCGAAGGTGAGTGAGGTACTCGCCGTTTATGTTGATACCCAGCCTTCTCCAGTCCAGAGTCTTAAAGACATCCTCCAGTGCAGCGGTAAACAGCTTAGGGGAGATGACATCTCCCTGCCTAACTCCCCGCTGCAGCAGAATAGGCTTCGAGGTATTAATTTATAAGTATTAATTTATAAGTATTTTATCATAATTAATAATTTAAACTGTTTCAAACTGTTTCTTGTCAACTGATATTGAGATTTAGTCTGAGCAAAATGAAAAGTCACGTGTTTGTACGAGAGCCAATACATTCGGAGTATCATAACTCAATAAAATAATGCGAAAAAAAAAAGTATTTTACTCGTAAAACACTGAAAGATGCGAAAGGTTAAATCATAGCTCTGTAACGAAAGATGATACTGTATTTTTGTTCTTTCGTGTTATTTTCATACCTAATCAGAACCCTGATTTCTATGACATAATGTAGGTACCATAATAAAGAAATACCACGATACCTCGAGAACACGACATTAACGACGTTTATTTTTGACACACAAAAGAACTTAAATATAAGACTAAGATTAAGGACCGGACTATTTTTTGGTGAGTTGAAAGGATGTCTCAAAAAAAATCATAAATTTATTCTCACTAACTTTTACCTGCAAATGTGTAATGTACGTGATAAAAAAAATCAAGTTTTCAATATAAATTTACTTAATGCCACTCAAGGAATAGCTTAGGAGTAAACGTAAAGTCAAACTTGCACTATTTTTTTTCCAAGACAATCGAAAAACCTTCTTGGCTTATGATCGGACTAGTATCTCATTTCAACTCTAAAGTAAGGAGTAAAAGGTGCATAGCTTCCTGTTAAAGATGAAATCTCCAAAAATTCTCGAGAAACTAACTTTTTTTTTAAACGTTCGTAGCTCAGGACTGATGCGGCTGAGCGAGAGCGAGAGGGGCGGGGTGAAATGGTGTCATGCATAATATAGCAAGTGAGGAAAAAATACTACTATTTCAGTAGTTATTTCGGTCATCCGATCTTAGCCGGGTGTACCTTAAGTCGTATAAGTCGACCAACGTCAGTTTTGTTTTTTGTTTGGAAGTTACATGTAATTTATACGAAAGATTCGAAACTTTCGAGAAAAACAACATGATACTTTCGCCATTTATCATCTAAGACCGATCTAAGACTTTTTCTAGTTTGTCTTGAACCTAATTGTCTAGTTTTTTTATGGTTTCTGATATAACTAATTTCGTATGCACTTTTTATGAAATCAAGTTCGATTTTTAAAAATAATTACGTTCGATCAAAATTAATTCATAACGATGTGACAGTAGATATAAATCATTATATTTAATATTACAGTATACTTTGACTTCGAAAATTTTACACATAGCGGCTCCATGGATTTTAGAACCACGATATGCTATGAAAAGTCCTAAGCCTAATTATAATATTGCGGCAGCAAAATATTTGGCCAGCGTTGGGATCACGCAAAATAGGCACGTTAGATGTCGAGTTGCGGAAAATGGCGAGAATACAATATCAAACAACCGGCCAAGACCATGTCGGGCCATGCTCAGTATAGGGTTCCGTAGTTATTCGAAAACGGCTGGGCCGATTACGTTCGAAATGGTTTTGTTTTTAAACCCACAGCCCACCAAAGTTTTTATTCTACCACTTTGTTAGCATAATTAATATGTATACCTGTACCAAATTCTAGTACTAACGGCCACTGAGCTATGGTGCCGACAGACAGACGGACATGGCTAAACTATAAGGGTTTTTTGTTTACTACGAAATCCTAAAAATAGCGCATGAGGAAAAAAACCGGCCAAGTGCATGTATATCCATGCTCACTATAGCGTTCCGTAGTTGGTCGAAACTGGCTAGACCAATTATGTTCAGGATAGTTAGTATTATCTATCAGCATTCCTTAAGCCAAATATGTAAGATATTTTTCATATTTTTCGAAATAGTGAATTTGGAAAATACCTATACTCTTTTTGAAATACCTATTCACGGATACCCCACATTGTATTCACGTGTAGAGGAGGAACTCCAATAATTTTTTTTTTTGGATATTTATTATTCGAGTTTGTCGGCTTAACTAATATGTATACCTACAACAAATTGTAAATGGTCACTGATCTAAGCAATGGGCGGACAGACAGACGGACAATCGCACGAAACGATAGATGAAGACTGATAGAGCGCTGGCACACTCTAGTACCATGCTAAGAAGAGTATGCTGACAGATAGACAGACGGACTAACGGACAGACAAACGGACATGGCGAAATTATAAGGGTTTTTTATTTTTTTATTTTAACTTTGCCCGATCATAACTAGTTTTTTTTAACGAAAAAGTGTTAACGCTTTCACAGCCAGTAACAAAAAAGCTCGTATAAATTTGAATTCTAAAATGTTGTTAACAGAGTTCTTAATCACAATTGCGGAAATAACGCGTAATTTATTTTTATTTTTTGTTACTGGACATTGTTTTTTTTGTGATTATTAAGAATTATTTCTATGTCTAGACGGATCCAAGGATAGATGGACGGAAAGAAGGATTAACCAACAGATAGATAGACAGTCAGACGGACGGACGAACAGACAGACTGTAAAAGTACTTACACCCAGAATAATTAAAAAGGCAATCATTTCAAGTAATATCCGGTCGAAATATGTTTCTTTGCAGAAATAAACGGGCAGACAAACATACAGACAACGGATGGACAGATGAACAGACAGACAGACAGACAGACGTACATGGCGAAAATGTAAGGGTTCCTAATTTACTACAGAACCCTAAAAAGTACTTGCAGCCAGAATAATTGAAAAGGCAACCATTTTAAATAATATCCGGTCGAAATATGTTTCTTTGCAGAAATAAACGGTTGGACACACGGACGGACAGACATACAGACCGACAGACAAACAGACGGATGGACAGGTGAACAGACAGACAGACATACAGACACACAGACAGACAGACAGAGACACACACACAGACATATAGACAGAAAGACCGACAGATGAACAGACAGACAAACAGACAGACAGACGGAAAGATCGACAGATGAACAGACAGACAGACGGACAGACCGTCAGACAGACAGACGGAAAGATCGACAGATGAACAGACAGACAGACGGACAGACCGTCAGACAGACAAACAGAAAGACAGACAGATGGAAAGCCCGACAGATGAACAGACAGACAGACGGACAGACCGTCAGACAGACAGACAGACAGACAGACACACAGACAGATAGACAGAAAGATCGACAGATGAACAGACAGACGGACTGACAGACCGTCAGACATACAGACAGACGGACAGACCGTCAGACAGACAGACATTTCAAGTAATATCCGGTCGAAATATGTTTCTTTGCAGATATAAACGGGCAGACATACGGACGGACAGACAGACGGACCGACAGACAGACAGACAGACGGACATGGCGAAAATGTAAGGGTTCCTAATTTACTACAGAACCCTAAAAAGTACTTACAGCCAGAATAATTGAAAAGGCAACCATTTTAAATAATATCCGGTCGAAATATGTTTCTTTGCAGAAATAAACGGTTGGACACACGGACGGACAGACATACAGACCGACAGACAAACAAACAGACGGATGGACAGATGAACAGACAGACAGACATACAGACACACAGACAGACAGACAGACACACACACATACATATATACAGAAAGACCGACAGATGAACAGACAGACACACACACATACATATATACAGAAAGACCGACAGATGAACAGACAGACAAACAGACAGACAGACGGACGGAAAGATCGACAGATGAACAGACAGACAGACGGACAGACCGTCAGACAGACAAACAGACAGACAGACAGACGGAAAGCCCGACAGATGAACAGACAGACAGACGGACAGACCGCCGGACAGACAGACAGACACACGGACAGATAGACAGAAAGATCGACAGATGAACAAACAGACAGACGGACAGACCGTCAGACAGACAGACGGAAAGATTGACAGATGAACAGACAGACAGACGGACAGACCGTCAGACAGACAGACATTTCAAGTAATCTGGTCAAAATATGTTTCTTTGCAGATATAAACGGGCAGACAGACGGACGGACAGACAGACGGACCGACAGACAAACAGACAGACAACGGATGGACAGATGAACAGACAGACAGACAGACATACAGACAGACAGACGGACATGGCGAAAATGTAAGGGTTCCTAATTTACTACAGAACCCTTAAAAGTACTTACAGCCAGAATAATTGAAAAGGCAACCATTTTAAATAATATCCGGTCGAAATATGTTTATTTGTAGAAATAAACGGTTGGACAGACGGACGGACAGACATACAGACCGACAGACAAAGAGACGGATGGACAGATGAACAGACAAACAGACAAACAGACAAACAGACATACAGACACACAGACAGACAGACAGACACACAGACACACAGACAGATAGACAGAAAGATGGACAGATGAACAGACAGACAGACGGACAGACCGTCAGACAGACAGACAGACGGAAAGACCGACAGATGAACAGACAGACAGACGGATAGACCGTCAGACAAACAGACAGACAGACAAAGGGATGAACAGATGAACAGACAGACATACATACATACAGACAGACAGACATTTCAAGTAATATCCGGGCGAAATATGCATGTTTCTTTGCAGAAATAAACGGGCAGACAGACATACCGACATACAAACAGACGGACAACAGATGGACAAATGAACAGACAGACAGACAGACATACAGACAGACAGACGGACATGGCGAATCTGTAAGGGTTCCTAATTTACTACAGAACCCTAAAAAGTACTTACACCCAGAATAATTAAAAAGGCAACCATTTCAAGTAATAACCGGTCAAAATATGTTTCTTTGCAGAAACAAACGGACGGACAGACGGACGTACAGATAGTCAGTCCGTTCAGATAGACAGACACACAGACAGAGAGACAAACAGACAGACAGAAAGATAGGCAGATGAACAGACAGACAGACGGACAGACCGTCAGACAGACAGACTTACAAACAGACAGACAGACATACAGACAGACAGAGGGAGCCAAAATGCAAGGGTTCCTAATTTACTACAGAATCCTAAAAAGTACTTACACCCAGAATAATTGAGAAAGCAATAATTTTGAGGAATCAAACCACAGAACTAAAATGACAAAGAACGTTTGACAACGATTAAAAGCATAACCAAAAACGAAACGCCAGTGTGTGCGTAAATTTGTCTATGTGTGGTCAGGAATAGGGTTGCCTGTTACAACAGACCAATATGTCCGACGTTTTATCGACAACATGTACCTATCATAGATATTCATTATCTTAGTTATTTTGCTATAAGGTTTAACCTTTAGTATGCGTTAGCGTCAAGCAATTCAAACAAGTTTTAACTTTGACGGCTATTTAACCATTAAACTTTATAAGAGCAACTATTCTTGCATACACGGTGTTTTTTATTTCCGTTAAATTGGACAGGTTACATGGGAAGAACAGAAGTTACTGGAGAGGAGTTATTACTGGAGAGGTAGGGAAATAAGGGCTAAGCGTGCTGCAAATAAATGGGTAAAAAGACTAAAAAGCCGCAAGCAAATACTCATGACACTTCTATGACGTCATACGTAAAGTTAAAGAGAGAAAAGTATAGTTTGACAGTACTCTTTTCTATGACTGTCAAAATATAAGGAAAAAGTTTTGTGTTTCAGTTGATTACACATTTTTTTTTTTTTTTATACCACGTCGGTGGCAAACAAGCATACGGCCCGCCTGATGGAAAGCAGTCACCGTAGCCTATGGGCGCCTGCAACCTCAGTGTGTCACATGCGCGTTGTCGACCCAATAAAAATAACGTTGGCACAACAAAGTGGCTCCACTCCACCTGATCGTAAGTGAAAAGTAGAACCCAAATCGCGGCGGCAACGAACAGGAGACAATCAGTAACCTGTTAGTTGCCACCGCCTTGCTGGCCCGCTAGATGCTGGTAAATACACCGGCTGACCCCGAAACACGGCAAACACGAAGGTAAGTCATTTCACGGGCGTTTACACCGAATGTACGGTGGTAGCCAACCAGGCGGGTACTAGTAAAAATACCCTACCACCGGCTGAGAAGCTGGTTACTCAGTATTTCCCTTAGTCGACTCCTACGACACCCACGGGAAGAGAGGGGCGGTGATTTTTGTATTCTTACTCCGTCACCGCACACATTAATGAGACACATGTTCAGATTAATATGACAGGTAATATGTACACATAATTTTGATTGGTGAATCTGTTCAGATGCATATGTACTTTTCTATGCTCATTTATTTTTGAAGCCTTGGATTTGCTCATATATTTATGAACTCGACTGTACCTACTGATACATAAATACGTATTCGGCCTGAAAACCCTCGTATCCCGGCTTCTGCAGTAATGTACTATTCTTATTAATTCAATAACAGTAAGAATTAAGCCACTCGTTTCTAAGAGAAATTAATTATATTTAAACTAAATAACTTCACTAAAATTTAACGGAAAAAACACACTAGTAGGTATAACACAAAAGAAAACAAAACATAATAAGGTCCTTAAGTTATTTAAATACACATTTGTGTTCAAAATCTAGTATCATGACAGCATTGTAAGAAATAGACTGATTGGGTACGTTTATCGAACAAATATCGATATTGGTAGTTCAACATTTAGTCGAGCTCTAGCGTAGCGTAACAATTTATATTTTTACACAAAATATCCTTTAATATTAACTATTGTGATAAATTATTAGCTCACAGTGATAGAACAACTAACAATTAATGCTACAATTTGATAATTCACACAATTAATGCTACTAAATAGACAAAATATCGTTTGAAAACAATTAACCGGCACATCATGTTTACCTGTGAAACGAGTGTTTGTCGTTATTTCTGTAGTGGGCAACAAGGCAATCATTTACACAACACGACACCATATTGATTTCATGATCTGTATAAATTCCTTCTTATAAGTTTTAATTATAAAATCACTTTCAAAATATCTATCTCCGTCGACCAGGCTGATACGGCTGATATGTCACTTCGAAAGTGGTTATGCTTTTGGGATTGTTGTTTATCTTTTTCGCACTCGTGTAATACTCATATAACTGGTGGCTTCCCTTTCACACGCTTCCTTTCTCTATTAAGCGCTAGCGCGGATTCTAACTTTATGAATCAAACGGACGGACAGACAGACATGCAGACAGACAGACAAACAGACTGACAGACAGACAAACATACAGACAGCCATACAGACAGACAGGTGGATGGACATGGCGAATCTGTAATGTAATAATGGCGAGTTTCTAATTTACTTTTTTTTTTTTTTTTTATACCACGTCGGTGGCAAACAAGCATACGGCCTGCCTGATGGAAAGCAGTCACCGTAGCCTATGGGCGCTTGCAACCCCCAGGGGTGTCACATGCGCGTTGCCGACCCAATAAGAACTTGTACACTCCTCTTTTGAAGAACCCCATACTGTAGTCCAACGGGAAAACCTCGGCAGGGAGCTCATTCCACAGACGGACCGTCCGCGGGAGGAAGTTCCCCTTACTACAGAACCCTAAGAAATACACCCAGAATAATTGTAAAAGCAATCATTTCGAATACTACGAGTATCTGGTCGAAACATGTTTCTTTGCGGAAACAAACGACCGGATAGACGGACGGACAGACAATCAGACAGGCGGATGGACAGATAAACAGAAAATATACTTTCATTCGCAAAAGAAATGTTCGTTTAAATTTGAACTTTACTATGATGTCAATAGAGTTCAAGCTCACAACTGCGAAAGTAACGAGCTAAGCCGAGGTTAGACCTGGGTCGCGTTTTATAAAGTTACATTTAAGCTTTGTAAACTTGCGGCAATAACTTGCAAGTGTAAACTCAGCTTTAGGTTCGTGATCGGCTTGCAAAGGGTTAAGAAGTACACGAGGCACAGGTAGTAGAGGAGTGTATTTTCAAAAGGGCTTATTTCCACTCTTGCAATAAGGGTTATTTTTTCTATGTTTCCATAAGATAAATTATCTCTATTGACAAAGTGGAAATAAGCCCTTTTGAGAAGACATTCCACAGTTACGATATAATGATTTCATAACAAAACAAAATACATAATTGTGGGACAAAGTCATTTTGCGTCCAGCGGAATGTAGCCAGCAACACCATATATTGCTAGTTGTGCTAAGCTCACCTGACGCCAATAGAACGCGACTCCAAGCATAGGGGTTCCATTAAGGGAAATAATAGGAACTGCAACTGTCTCCTTGAGCAATTCACGTATCGTACCTATCATTATGTTGACTATTCCAGACGAGTGGGATGCACCCATAACTACGTAGGTAATAGGAGTATGATGCAGGTTATTATAGTAAGTATATATATTTAATTACCAAGGAGCCGAACCCATATTACAAGCCAGGTGCCGGTAGTAGACCAACATCGGGCGTCTTACTCCTCCGTCTTACCTCCTTCTCATTAAACTCTAAAATTAACATAGAAAGAAATATCTACTAATCAGAAAGTTCACAAACTTACCATTATAAACATAGTTATGTATATCATTAGACATCAGCTTAATTTAATACTCAAAACTTAAATGACAATTAAATATGAACATTATGGGAGCATTCCATGAAAACATCTACTTTTTGTCGCTTACGACTCACTATGGTAGCTACCCTAATAAAATATGCTAGCTGTTAGGAAACACTGTCAATCTTAAAGCCTTGATATGTTATTATTATGTCGTAACTCAGATTACTAATTTAATTTTTCAAAAGTATTGAAAAGACAGTGTCGCTTACGACATGTTTTCATGGAATGCTCCTATGTCGGAAAAAACATTGACATCTCAGTCAACAACTCGTTGTCAGGTAACCAATTTCCAGGCAAGTTCCCGTCGACGGCGCTAGGAGGCGCCAGAATTGCTAGCACATATTGCATCCTTTCACTTAATTCAATTTAAACCTTTTTCATCATGCGGCCAATATCACACGTCAAACCTAAATGGCTAATCAAATGAAATAAAAATACGAACTATATTCGTGTGGAAAAGAGAGAGCGAGTGGCGGCATGTTTACGTCATCGCGAACAGTTTAATAATGGTTCACGGAACTTTATTTTTCGTTCATCTGTAGTAACGGTAACCAGAAAAGTTTTGTTCTTTCATATAAATCATATAATGTTCTTGTCAAAACCGTTATGTGAAAGAACGAAATTTTTCCGTTCATCTTGAATATTGTGAACCAGAAATATTGTGTTCATTTACAAAACCGTTACCGTATTTAACCGTTACTAATACGAACGGAATTTATAACGGTTAAAGAACAATATCAAATGGTTAATGAAGAACGGTTCCGATCCCTGGTTTAGGGGTTTCCAAAGTCAATTAAAAAAAAGTTTAGAGGTTGTATCCACGGCATGCACAAAAGTGGTCCATACACAAGCACTGAAAATGGCGACTATCCTTTATTCTTGAACACCGTGAGTGTGGCTGTTTACGGGTTTCCAAAGTCAATTAAAAAAATTTTACTTTAGTCCCTAGATATTAATAAAGAGTTTTAGTCCCGATATGTAGGGACTAAAATAACATTTTAAGAGCATGAGAAGTGAAAAATTAATTTAGGCACTTCGCACCTTAGGGGAAGAGTCTATCTGATATTGGACACGAATTTTAGTCCATAAAAATATTTGTTAAAAGTAAGAAATTTTACCTTCTCTTCGATGGTGGGGTGACAAAATTATGGTGAACAGGTTGTTAACATTTTAGCACAGAGAATATAATTTTCTAATATTCATCGATTGTTATCTTAACACTGATATTTTTTTTAAATGAATAGCCTGAGAATGTCGTCATGCTGTATTCATAGTTTCCAGCTAATCTAGTACTTACTAGAATGACTAATCTAGATAGATAACAATAATTTTAAGAACTGTCTTTGTTCATATAATTGAGTAAGGCCTAAATTTAATGAGGACATTATTAGGTATACATGTGCAATCTATTCAGTAATTCAGATTTTTTACGAAATTAACATGATTCTTATTGTAAAGACATTCCAAGCAAATTTTAACAAAATTAATCAAACATCACTGATATACAATACCTACATAATATTACCATTTTAGTAGATAACTAGCTATCAGTACATATTTTTTACTAAATTAGGTAGGTAACTTATGCAAACATAGGCATAACATGTTTAATGTTACGTTATAACTTGTAAATGAATACACAAAATAATTAAGTATATTGTTTCCGATCAGGCTGCAATTCAAAAGATGCAATTTACCTTTTGGGGTCATCTTTTGGGCACAAAGGTGTCGGGCATTGATACGTTTCCCTTAATCGTAATTAACGAAATGCAAAAAGCTTGACTTACCGTACCGTTGATATTCAATTTTGTTCATTTAATAACTTGGCCGGCGAACCATAAACAATACTTTAAAATGCAAGCAAACGATTCACGTGCGCCACGTACGGGCAAGATCTCGGAGCCGGTACAAATTCACCACAGAAAACCTCTAACTGCCGCTCATAAATCCTCGAACATACCGATACAAAGCCTATTAATCTGAATTCAGCACAACCCTTCAGGAGGGCGTACTTGTGATCCTTTCACAGGGGCAGTGGGCTATCGAACCGCTCATTTGTTAGTGCGTCGCCGGCAGCGGTACTCCACGTGTATTCACGATTTATGAATTAAAAACAAAACATTGACACAGATTAAAAACGTAATTCTTTTTTTTTAATTAGATAATGTTTACTTACAGGGGCGCGCGGTGTTGTGTAGTGATTCTGTGCGGTTGGCAGCGCCGGGCGCGTAGCATGCCGGGCGTGGAACGACGTCGCGCGGCGGCGGCCGACTGACGCACGCACGCGCCTCGCAACGACGCTACGCGCTACGGCTACGCCGCCTTTGCACCGACGGCTACGAAGGGTGCCTTTTGCATCCTATAGGGGTATTCTAAGGTCTAGCGAGTCGAATGTAAAGATAAACCATGTGTTTTCCGACTACTTACGCATAATTTTACGAATCGCGCAGTTCACTACAAATGGCTGGAACGCTCGACTCGTGATTAGAACGAATGGTAACAAGCGCATAGCTTACAGCATATGAAACGCTGTCGTAAATGGGGAGGTGCATTCTTTTCATAATAATGACGTGCGTGTCGCTTTACCGTCTGCTTTTCCCTGCCAACTTTTAAGCCAAGTTACGAAGCAATTTTTTCAATGTTTTTTTTTTCGGTGTAAGAGAGTCCGGTCGTAGCTCAATCCCGCAGCGGCTATTACGTTAACTTGCGGGGGTAGATTTGGACAATAAAAGTAAACGTTCCTGGCCGCGGGGACATAACTCCTAAACGACACAACTTCGTTATTCATGTTACGTTAAAACAACAGATTTCGCTTGTAGAAAGTTGACGCCAACAATAATAAAAGTCTTAGGTGATCCCTCGAAATGTTTTTTGCTGTTTGCGGCAAAGTTTGGAGCTCCGACTAAATTCGTTCATGTCTAGCATACAGTATTACGTAGTCTATTAGTCTTCGAATTATTAGTATAATATATAGGGTGTGTTGGGGCAATTGGAGTAAGATGAAACAGTTTTCTGAACGGGGAATGATAAAGTTGTCCGTCTATCTACTGGTAGCATTTTCTCTTGCCCTATTCAAAAAACTGTTTCAACTTTGCCCACATATTTCGTCTTACGCACATTTTCCCGCTAAGTATCAGTTATGTTTTGGGTAGCAGACTAAGCCCCTTGGGGGCTTTTTTTAGAAATACCTATCTTCAAGTTTCAGGAGTAGTAGGTAGTTCTAATTGTAGTAACGGAAATGCACCTATTTTTTAGCCACATACAAATAAGATAACTCTTTAGGTACTTATAAGCATTTATTCGCTATCCAAGGGTGTTCAATAGGTATTGTGTTATTTTAATGCTTTATTATTTTTCCTAATTATAACTAAGTAATAAGCAAAGATCGTGCTTCGACTAATTCTAACATTAATTCAGTGATCGGAATAGGTAGTGCCATTTCACGGGAACTCGGTGCGTAAGCTTAGTACGGATATACCTTTTAACCCCGGGATTTTGCATGAAAGTTCTAAGTCTACGTTTTGTCAACAAAAGAAATAGATAGACAGTGGAGAATTAATAAAAAAAATTGTTTGCTATTATAATTTTAAAGAAAGCAAGGAATAAACGATCTAAAATATAATCTGTACAGGTTAACTGCAAAAATTCACTTTTTGACCTGTTGACGTGTAAAGGTTTACCTCTGTTTTTTGTATGTAATTAGTTGTATTGTAATTAAAATAATAATATTTAAATAATGTTGATCTAATACATATACATTACCGCCATTACCGGCCAATAATATATCGAATTCAGATTTTTTTCAGTACAGCTTTTGTTTATAATTGTAAGTGCCTTCCACACTTTCCACTCTACGAATATAGCTAGTATAGGCATAGGTTTTTGTGCCAGCGATGGAAAAACTTGGCATCATGTAGTCGTTTTTTCATGAAGATTTTTTGTGTAAAGCATGGATTTAGTAGTAAAATTCTTTTTTGTTTTACTGCAACGTCTGCAACTTTTTAGCAATATGCTGTGTCTCCCATTTTTATTAACAATAGGTACTTCATTGCAATGTTTATCGTTAATTCCTGCAAGAGTACCAAAATAATATGCTATCTACATGCAAACATGTGCCGCATACTCTATGCACGTTCATAAAAAAGTTTTTGAAAGGCAATTTAGTGTGCCGTGCGGCTTCCTTGTTTTATTTGTTCGTATGTTTAACCCTTAGGTGCATACAGTATCAAAAACGATACGACCGAAATGACACATGTCGAAATAAGTAATCAATTGCGACTGTCACACTGAGCAACAGAGTTCTAATTGGCATCGATTGTTTACATAAGTCATTTCAGAAATAGAATGTGTGATACCATATGCACCTAAGGGTTAAAAGTATTGCTGAATAAATAATATATGTATTTATAATGACAACATTCTTCTTTTAATCTTCTTAATTTATTATGAAAAAAAAACGAGCCCGGAAATCCCAAGTCTTATCCATGTTATGCTCAATGTTTAAGGTCATTCACCCGAAATGGCACTACCTATTCCGATCACTGAACATTATGCATCAAATATAAATTGTATAGCGTTGTAGATATACTATACAAAATAATAGTGGTAACTATTTTAATTAGGCTACTCATAATTATTCATCGATGATTGATATTGCGTAGACGTGTATGCCTAATTATATATGTAAAGCGTTGTAAAGATACTAAACAAAATAATAATATGATGGTAATACTAGTAGATATAATTTGATTTTTTTTTATATTTTCTGTGGTTAGGTTAGGTACGGTCATTGCAAAAACTATTCGACATAGCAATAACTTACCCGTAACGACAGCGCGGGGACCATTGGAATCGTACGAATAGCGTCGGTAGCCGTACCATGACTTTGCAAGTATCGGTAACGTTAGGTTTTACGACATACGTAAAGCAGGCCATCGCGCTCGCTCCAATAGGTATGTCAGTGCGAGAAGTTGTGCGAGTGTCGATCCAAGATGTCGTTTCCAACTCATGGTACGGCTACAGGTCAACTAGGCCCGTAAATAATACGATCTTCGGAATTTGTGGCTCTATAGAGTTGCTAAGGCAAGCTATATTATTTGATTTAAGAGGAAATGGAAGCTAGCTTTTTCTATACAAACGTACTTATTTCATAAAGGTATAAATAAGGTATTTCATATATTTCATAAATCTATGACTTATTTATTATTTATTTCTCCCTGAACTGAATATTGTCATTTACGCATTTTATTTACAACAAAGGAAAGGATGACCAATCCATTTTATTTTCTGAACTTCAAATGGACAAGCGAAAACAAGGCGGCCGTTTCAATGATATAAAGATGTTCAGACATGAAACGATGCGAGATTTTAAATGGAAAGACAAAGCTAGTTGCCGTGTAGAATGGCGGCGCTTAGTCCACCAAAAGCACAGAATAGGTACTGTTAAGTAGGAGCAAAAGGGAAAAACTCTTTGAAGAATAAACTGATTTGGATTCCAAGAGTGTTCCGTAAAGGCTAAACCTCCACCAGTAATCTATTACAAATATGTGGACGGTCGGTGTCCTTAAGTCGTTCATGTTAATTTACTTTTTTGCTTCTTTTATATTAAGAATTATGATATGATTATTATCAAAACTAGAAACCTTCGCAAATAGCCGAATTTTATATGCGTTTCGCGAGACAATTAATGTTTCGTATCATCATCATCATCATCATCATCATCATATCAGCCGAAAGACGTCCACTGCTGATAGGCCTCTCCCAAAGATTGCCACAATGACCGGTCCTGCGCCACCCGCATCCAGCGGACTCCTGCGACCTTCACCAGGTCATCAGTCCACCTTGTGGGGGGCCTACCCACGCTACGCCTTCCGGTACGTGGCCGCCACTCAAGAACCTTCCCGCCCCAACGGCCATCGGTTCTACGCGCAATGTGCCCCGCCCACTGCCACTTCAGTTTAGCGATTCGGAGAGCTATTTCGGTTACTTTGGTATATTAACAACAAAATTAAACATAACACATCTGATACTTCTTTAATATATAAACATACTGAATAATATAAAGTTATTGTTTCTCAAATTAATAAGTATTTGAAATACATTTTATTACTTATAGATCTATTTTTGGATGAGGAAACAATGGACTACGAAATCCCGTAGGGTGGAAACTGGAAATGTATCCTACGGCATGTATGCCCCTTACTTGGGGCGTAGGTATAGAACTCTAGGCCTTACAAAGCGACAGCAATCGTTTATTTAAACATCTATTTTAACACAGATTTGTTTTTTTAAGGAACTGATAATCAACCGTTTTGTAACACTGTTGGGTCGCCGAGAGTGCAGGTAGGTAAATGCTAAGTGTGAATAATTTGCCTCGAAACGCACAAGGGTCGACGGTCGACCTTTTGGCAAACCCCCTATTCAATTACCTGCCCCTAATTTGAATTAGGTGGGCACTGTCTAAAAGTTTTACGTTTTTAAAGCTTTAAAACCTATGAACGTAGTTAAGGCAAGCTTCATAATATTTGTTAGGTACGTCTTTACTGGTACAGTCATGTCTATAAATACCTTCGTGCACTTCGGAACTTATTTATTACTCTAGGAGATGTTTTTTTGAAAACTAGTGTCAAAATATTTATGTAGGCGACCGTACGTTGGCGAAACATAATCGAATAGGTACTCGATTATGTAATTCTTGATTTATTTATTCAATATATTTGCACAAAAGAAAACTTACCCTACAAAAGTTGAACTTACTGCCATAACCATAAGGTTCATTCAATTGCTACTTGTTAGTGGAGTTACAGGAATATAAAACATATCACGTCTCCGAGGTCACCCTGTACTGTATACTAGGCAACTTTGTGTGAAATCAGAAATATTGTAATTTAATGAATTGAAAGAAAACAATAAAAGTAATATATTATTCGTTTCATAAAAATTATCTTAGCCGTTAAGGGCTTGGCGTAGGTTACCTTTAGCCCGTGGTTTTAAAATTTATTTTTCTGCCCTCCGGCCGGCAAATAGCACTTTGCCGGCCGCTGCGCTAAACTATGTATATGAAAAATATTGCACGCCGTCCGAGACAATTCCCACTTAAACGGCCTCGACATGTAATCTACTATTTTCAACTTGTAATGGTGCTCCCAAATTATAGTTAAGTACAAAATGTGATATTATAACGTCAACTATAGGTATCTCTTTTTGACAATTTAGTATATTACTTATTACACCCATTAAGTATATAACATTTATATGCTGCAAACCAATTTTGTTAGAATAATATTACATTTAAAAAACCAAAACCACATGGCCCGTAGCCCCGCACAATTTTCTCAACCCTTCCAAGTCTAAAGTATTGGAAAAGAAGAAATGATGGTTAAATTATCGCAATCCGAACATAAAGAAGAGCCTTGCCCGGTTCCCAGCAACTTTTTTACTTAGCTAACAGCCATAAATTACCCAACGATTCTGAAAACACTGCCTTCTACTCCACTTCCAGTGGTTTTTGGGATTACGATGAAAATTTATTTGTTACGCATTTATAAGATACCTTTCACATTATCCGGTCAGCACCCATTGTGGGGTGGCATCACACTACTAAATGACCTGTTTGGATCGCATAACGACCTAGATTACAAAATCCTATAGATAGGTATCACAAAATACCATGATAGTAAAAAAGTCTCCATCTCAGGATGGCTTTGGCTCATAATGCATAGTCTGAAAATTTACAACACATCATGCTAATACATATTTATACATATGTCTATGTAGACAGCTACATGATGAAAATGAACATTATCTAGTCTTAGGTAGTACTCAGGTATTTAACCGACAAATTCTGTACCTCATCGCAGGGTGATTCATATCAGTAGCAATTTTTTCGATATAAAACATATTTTTCTCTCACTTTTTTCTAAACAAAATACGATAGCGCGCTGAAACTCGCATCAATTAAAAAATCTCGGCATCATTATGGACATGACCTTGTCTTGGGTGGCTCAGGTGAGCGAAGTCAGAAGATGTTTGCGGCTGTAGGTTCGCTTCGGAGATTGCAGAACTTCCTTCCTATTCCTACCAAAATTGCTCTTGCACAAACTCTTTTACTTCCTAATTTAAATTATGCTGACGTTGCTTATCTTGATCTCACTGCAACGCAATAAGCTTGAGCGTCTTCAAAATGTCTGTATACTGTTCATATTTGGGTTATGTAAGTATGGCCTTCACTTCGGGATCTCCGTCTTTTTCTACTGACAGGCTGGCAGAGGGCTTACCAGTCACAATTTTAAAAGTATACGAATCGGGTCACAGAAATGATACAAATTCAATAAAATTATACAACAAAAGGTATAGTCATTGAAACAAACAATTGCGATAAAGAGTCGCTTAAAATTGAAATTGTACCCTTTATGTATCCAATGATATACAAGGCAGTTCAATATACGTAAGGCAACCAAATGTCCAACCCCTAACCATCGCTGTCAGTAAAAAAGGCGGCCTATTCAAATTTTTTGTGGGGCGCCATTTTTGAATTTGCCGCCATTATCTAGTCACAGCCACAGCTATGATTAGACAGAGAATAGTAACGCAGTCGAAGTAGTAACATTCAAATAAAATAAAATTGTATGACTGTGTAGTTTAGCCAACATAACGTTCATAAATATATAGACTTTATTTACTCGACTACATATCGCTTGTGACTTATAATACATTGCAGGCTAAATAGGTGCAGTGAACCCAAAAAATCAATCGAAAGCCGCCATGTAACACATCAAAGAAACAATGACAGTTTCAAACACCCTAACCCTAGAGCGGCGCTACGAACGAAACGGCTTTTATGATTGAGTTGGTAGCTCTGGCTCAGGCCCGCTACCGCGAACATCGAAGTTCGCAAATTTCGGGGATTGTTCTCTGTCACTCTAATGACGCCTTCGTTGGAGTGACAGAGACAAATCCCCGCAATTTGCGAACTTCGACGTTCGCGGTAGCAGGCCAGATTGCTAATGCTATCTGTGGCTGGTTAGGAATCCTGTCAAAAAAGTTGTAACTTTTGTGATTGTGTGGAATTTATTTTTTAAACACGATTGTTGATTTGTACAATGATTCACACGCTTTCGCAAAATTAAACATAGCTATTTCCTAATAGGACACTGAATTATAGTTGTTATGCATGAGAGTGTTCGTCGGCGACAAGTGCAGCGCCGTCTGTGAATTAATGATTTGAATCATAATGAAAGTGTATATAAAATAACTTAGAATAGGCGAAGTGTGAAGAGTTTGTTGTAGCTGGTATTAGTGCTTTAAAATTGTGTTGGAGATGGCGGAAAACGGGGCGTTTGTAGCCAAACCGGTCCGCGGTTGGATCCACCCCGACTCCGTGCTAGCGAGCGACGGAATAACATATGCGGTCAGGGTAAGGAACTACGACATTCCTAGCGCTCTTGGAACATTTCGATCACAACAGGAAGTTCCCTGTGACGCAAATATGCCTTAAGTTATGCACATTCCAAATTTATAGGCTTGTATTATTTTGCAGTACATTGGCTGCATGGAAGTGCTGACTTCTATGAAAAAGCTGGATTTTGAGACCAGATCACAAGTAGCAAAGTAAGTAAATCATTATTTTAAGATTATAGTTTATTCAAAATAACTTATTCGAGTAATGCTAAATTGTTTCCAAGAAATATCTTACTATAATCAAACTATTATGGGGTAAATCCACTAGACTAACATCAATTACCAATTCTTTTGTATGTTTTTACATTAATTAATAAAAGTCAAAGTGATGAGTGAGTGAGAGAGTATGTCTGACTAAGCCCTTTATGGATTATTTCCTTTTTCAATTTTCCAATAAAATCTTGGTAGAAACCTAAATCTATACACAACATTTACAGAGAATGCATAGCTCGAGTATGTGCCGCAGCAGGCCTAAGGTCTGCAGACAAGAAACGCCGAGTTGGTCAAGCTGCCGCCCGAGCTTTAGCAGCAAAGCCCCGCATGGCACATTCTGGAGCCAATGTTGCACTCACCATCTCATCCAAAGCCATAACCCTAGCAGCGCTAGAAGGACACGAAACAGTAGCCCGCCATGACATGCCAAGAGTCTCATTTGCGTCTGGTGGTGACGCAGACTCCTTAGACTTTGTAGCATATGTAGCCAAATCAGCATCCCCATCAGAATGGAGGGCCTGCTATGTGTTGGAATGTGGTGGGAGACTAGCCCAGGATGTCATAGCTACCATTGGACAAGCTTTTGAACTCCGCTTCAAAGAATTCTTAACCAAACCCTCCTCGTAAGTAAAACACTTTTATATTCTAACTTTTATCTTAGTAAACATTTGTTTAACCTTGTAAAATCAATGTACTTTTACAATCTGACATAAGAAAATCAATGGAAAAGATCCTTCCAGTAAGTTTCAATTTGAATTGTAAAACAAAAATAAAGTCTAAACTGAAAATTTTTCCTGATATGACATCACCACAATAACAAATTCCACAAATATGATAAAGGTAACTGTATCCTTCTAAAATTGTTGCCAAATCAATACTTGGAATATTGTGTACCAAGCTGATTCACTGCACAGATAAAGCTATCAATTAACTGGTCTGCTGTACTGCTAATAAATTAGGATGACTCATACCTTGTTGCTTTTATACTGGATTCAACTTTTATTGCATTCAAGTATTGCAATTGCGGCAGTTTAGACTTTATAAACAATATATAAGATGCAGTTTTCAATAACATTGTCTAAAAACCTTGCATCGACTTGAGAAATCTGATTTAGTTCTAGCAATACATATATTCCTTGCGTTCTCATTACATATTTGGGCAAGATAATTTCATTTAGTTAATTAGTTATGATATCAATGAAGTGAAAGGAAACAACAGTATAGTCCTGTTGTTTCCTTTCACTTCATTGATATCATAACTAAATGAAAGGCATAATCTTGTGCCTGTAATATGGTTGCTACATACACAGCTCCTTGATAATGTTCTAAAGTTAACTAAATTTGATGTTACATACCTCTTGAATCCACAATGTAACATAAGCTAAATTTATAATTATAATAATTGGGTCAAAGAGTCAGAAACCTTTGGATTAAAATTGTAGTCAGGTAACTGTTGATACTTATGAAAGCTCATATTTATTATGCTTTTAGAGCTGTCTTTATTGGCAATGGGATGATGTCACTCTAATAGCTTTTCCTAGAACTATGATGTCTTATGAACTATGACCTACTGACATGTATAAATACAAAGAGGATGTTTCCCTATGAATTCATGAAATCTTTTCTGTGTTTAAAATGCACTTTTTCCAATGTTGAATCAAATTGTTTTACATTAAACTCTACTCTTTTAAGTTGTAACCTCAAAATGATTTGGGATTTGGATAGGAAATTTTAAATGTTTTCCGTCACCGTAAACTAATTGCGCTAATACTTGAAACTAATTTTTCACTTGATGGTCTCATCGGAAGATCAGCGCTATCTCACGCCAGCATCGTGCTGAGATGAGACCATTTCGTGGCACCTTTTTTGTATGTACTTTGTCCTTTTTACTTGATCTGTGTGTTACAAATAAATTATTTTATATTTCTACAAACATCATCATCAGCCTATGATAGTCCACTGCTGGAACTCTCCTATTAACTATGCGTATAGACGCATTAGGAGATAAATGCCCATAATCGCCACGCTGGGCAAGCGGATTGGTGATCGCAGTAATATGTCCACTATGATGACGCTGCTGCCCATCATCAATCTTTTATTAAATAATGGTCAGTGACACTTCAATCCCTTAGTCGACTCTTACGACACCCGCAGGAGGAGTTGGGGTGGTGACAAATGTATTCTTACTGCCTTCACCACACGACCATAGAACTACAAACATAGAATGTTACAGATAGTTCAAGTCATCTTTGCGCGCGGCGCTATGTGTGCGTGCGCTTGTAATTATACAGCTTTCATTTGTTTTTGTTTTGTGTGGCAGTGACGCGTCGTTGTCCGAGCAACACGTGAATAAACAAGGTTTACTCACGCATAGCGCCGCGCGCAAAGATGAGTTGGACTGGTATCTTTATGGTAATGTTGGCAGGTTGAACCTCAACGGGTCCCGCCCTCTGGACGAGCGCGAGTACTACAACGACATGCCGGACAAGATGCCGCCGGAGCCCCCCTCGCACCGCCACCCGCCGCCGCCGCCGCTGCAGCCGATACTGCCCCTGTCATCGTAAGATATTAATACAATTAATGAATACATCTTGGGACATTTTACACAAATTGACTTAGTCCCACGGTAAGCTTAATTAAGGCTTGTGATTTGGGTACCAAGCGACGATATACACGGTGCTCGAGAGCATTCCGAAAGATTTTAATGCTAAATTCTTGAGCGTATTTAAAGTATTCAATGATATATAAAATTTTCTGGATTCGGCTTGGTTCCAGAGGTAATTAACCTTTTTTCGAAATAAGTTTTTCGACGTAACTCGTCAGAAAACTTAGTTTTGATTACAATGCTACCACGATGTGTTCTAATATTACCACACCTTTTGCCTGACAATCAAAAAATAAAAATAGACTGGACAAAAAAAATCTGCCCTAAAAATAATCATTTAAAAAATAATTTTAACAAATTATTGTTATGAAAAAAAGTATTGTAAATGTTTAAAAGTATTCAAAAAGTCTAAAAAAAAAGAAATAAGATTTTTTTTGTGTAATTTGACATTAGGTCTCATAATATTTTTTGTTTATTTTGATGGCTAGAATGCATAGTTAAAATATTTCGCAATGCTCGCGAGCACCGTGTATATAATAGATACTTATATACACAGACAGCCACAACCAAGGAACAAAGATTTGTGATAAATAAATACACAAATAATAGAGATTTGAAATGAAAAAAAATCGCCGCGAAGAATGTTGTACGGGTTAGCGGGAAATATAATTATTGTAGCCAGGTTGTTGTTTTCGGAATAAATGATACATTTTTACTATATTTAATTATTTATATTTGCCGCCTTCTATGACTGACAAGGATTGTTTGATTTAAACTTTCACGATTATCACTCATATTTTAAAGACAAACGGGTCTTAATCGCGTAAACTTACGTTTAAACGTCAGGATATAATTAAACGTAAGTTTACGCGATTAAGACCCGTCTGTCTTTAAAATATAAGGATTGTTTGACCGAGTATACAAATAATATATTTGTGCAGATGCGAGGAGAGCGTGCGGCACTACGTGAACCAGACGCCGCCGCCGCGGACGCCGCCCACCGCGCTGCTGCCCAACCACCACACCGACATCTTCGACATGCGTGAGTCACATCATATAATATGTTTGTGCAGATGCGAGAGCGTGCGGCACTACGTGAACCAGACGCCGCCGCCGCGGACGGTCCCACCGCGCTGCTGCCCAACCACCACACCGACATCTTCGACATGCGTGAGTCACATCATATAATATGTTTGTGCAGATGCGAGAGCGTGCGGCACTACGTGAACCAGACGCCGCCGCCGCGGACGGTCCCACCGCGCTGCTGCCCAACCACCACACCGACATCTTCGACATGCGTGAGTCACATCATATAATAGGCATGATGACTGGCAAGTCAAATCAGCATCTTTTTTCGAACTGTCGAAACGATCACCACTATGGAATTTTATATGAAATACTCAAAAGTGACATCACGTTTGAGTAGTGCCTAATGACCTACTCTTTTAAGTTCTTTTCAATTTATTAAAATAAATAGAAGTTCTGTACAAAAAGTACTGCAATCTACATCGTAATAATTTCTTCGTGTATTATGTCGTGCATAATGTTAAATTATATATTTTAACTAGTCATCATCCCTATTAGTGTAATTGACCTTTTTCACTTTTAGTGACACTTCATTTATCGCCAGGAGCACAAAATAGAAAGGTACAGATGTCAATCACTAGTATATACTTCACTTTTCATACCCACGCTCGGCGATCCCGCTAGGGTTGTTGTGAACTATGGCGTCGAATTCAATAAATAGTTATTCTTCGAGGGAATCGGGAGCCTTAATACCTACCTAATTGTTCTGTATTAGTTTTCTATTTTGAATCGGTCGGTGATATTGGTAAAAATTCTTTAATAGAAGATTGATGATGGGCAGCAGCGTCATCAATGTCATAATAGTGCACACATAACTGCCATTGACAACCCGTTTGCCCATGGGCATTTACCTCCTAATGCGTACGCATAGTTAATAGGAGAGGCCTACCTCCAGCAGTGGACTAACATAGGCTGATGATGAGGTAATACTGTAGATAATTACATACCTCTTCAAAACTAGTGGTACCCTGAATTACCATGTCCGTGGGCGGTGTTTATGTGGGCATTGGCGCGAGCGCATTTATATGTAGATTATCTTCTGTTATATTTTGTGCCAGGAGCCTTTAATGAGTCCGCTTCGCTCGCATTGAATATTAGTTACCACAGCAGCAGAGTATATGCATACGGCCCTCCTGATTGTAAACAGCTGGGCCCTATCCCACTAAACTTTACATATGTAAAATGTGACAAATTTGTAGAATTGTTTACATAAAAACGTACCACAAATATTGCAAATATGTAGAAGCGACAAGTCTGTATTCTACAAATATATGCATTACAAATCACCGTAACACAAAGAATGGGTGGTTTGTCAATGTAGTTTACAATTTACATATTTGTGTAATATGTAAAATTGTATTTATTACAATTTGTAAATTTAACAAGTTTGTATTTGTTGGCCAACGTACTTCAGTTACTGGTAGTTTTTCCACTATTACTGTAGAAATTGTTTGAACAGAACGACACATTGTCATTTTGGAAACACTGTGAGCATCACCCTGTTACATGGTATTGAGAACCTGACCCCAATCAACGTAACATTATAAGCAGTTGTTGCTTCGGGTCTAGAGCACAATTTCATCTTGTTTCATGTTGCAGATTCAGACCAATATCCTGTAGTAAATATTCCACCGTAGATTTGCTCACTCTAAATCGTTGATTAAACGTGAAATCAGTCACATAAAAAGTCAAATTTACTCGTTCTTTGGCGTCTGAAGGTGCATTCAGACCAAAAGAGCATTCGCTGTTCTATCCCCCGCTCTACGAAATCAACCAATCACGTTTTGTGTACCGAACGAATTTCGTAGTGGGAGGTTAGAATAGCGAATGTTCTCTTGGTCTGAATGCACCTTGACAACTACATTTTCTTCGCTATTGCTACAATCACTCTTACTCGACATGGTGTTGCGGTAGAATGGAACTCTTGTAATGAGATTGTACTTTTTACATGCGGTGATAGAATTGTAGATTTGTAGCTACAATTCTACAAAATTGTACGCATTTTATTACAATTAATCGTAACACAAAACTTTTACGTACAATTGTAGACTACAAATATGTAAATTTTCCCGGAAAACCACATGTAATATGTAAAGTTTTGTGATACACCGAATTGTAGATTTATCACTACAATTACATATTTGTAGAAATTTTCCGATACAAATTTGTAATATGTAATTTTTGTGATACGCTCGCTTGTATTATCTACATATATGTAATATGTAAATTGTAATTTACAATTGTAACGTTGGTGGGATAGGGCCCTGGGTCATTATTTGGGCGTTTGTTTCGACTCACTTTCGTGGTCACACTTTTCGCGATAACGGCTAATTATTTTAAATTCGTGTCTGGCTATCTTGTAAATGTACGGGACATCTACCAAATAACCGAAATTCACCATAAAGCCTACAGCCAACTCTTAGTAAAATTGACCACGAAAGTGAGGCGGTTGAAACCCTTGAATAATTACCGAGCTATCATAGCCTAATATGCACGGCTTCAACTCTATGTGGGACATGACTCGAAAATTCAGAAATAGTCTAAAACAAACTTCTGAAAATTCCAGAACCGTTCACAGCAGCCCCCGTGACGTCACCGGCGACCACTTCCAGCTCGTCAGCGGAGCCCGAGCCGCTCTCGGCGGCCGAGCAAGCGGCGTTGCTAGCGCGGGAGCCCTGGTTCCACGGAGCCATCGCCCGCAGCACGGCGGAGAAGGTAATAATAATAATAATAATTGGGATCGACCTATCATCACGGACAGGACTATTGTAGCCAATAAGCCTGATATCGTGCTGATAGATCGATCGCAACGCCGGGCAATGCTCATCGACATCACCATCCCCCATGACGAGAACCTCGTGAAGGCCGAGAAGGACAAGTCCAGTAAGTACCTAGACTTGGCCCACGAGATAACCGCCATGTGGGATGTTGACTCGACGATCATAGTCCCGATAGTCGTTACAGCGAACGGTTTAATAGCGAAGAGTCTCGACCAACATCTTAAGAGTCTCTCGCTAGATGGCTGGATCAAGGGTCAGATGCAGAAGGCGGTAGTCCTGGACACGGCGCGGATAGTCCGTCGGTTCCTCTCTCTGCGACCTTAACCACCGGCAGCTTGGGCCCGCCCCGTTGCCGGCGGCACCCTAGGTTAGGTTTTTTATAATGTGTTTATATGTTTTGTATTGGTTTTGTATGTTTTATTGTATTTTACTTTTATAATCATATTATGAAAATACCTAACCTAAGAAAAGTAATAAATAAAGATAATAATAATAATAAACATTTATTCACGACACACAAGACAAAAGAGTATATATATATAAAACAATTAACAAAGAATAGTTGGTGCATCACGAAATGGACCCAACTCAGCGTAGTGCTAGCCCGAAAGCCAGCGCTGATCTTCCGTAGGGCCCATTTGGTGATGCCACGACAAATAACACACAAAACAGAGAGAAAAATAAATACAAAAAGAAAACGACAAAAGGTAAAAAAGTATACAACTATAAAACACGAATTATACACAACATATTTTTCCATGAACGCGACCATATTCATTAGTGACAGCGCTTGTCTTGCCTAGCGGCTAGCGCCTTAGCGCTAGGCAAGGTAGGCAAGGTAGGCTGTCACCACCGGTCACGTGTCACCTAGTCGGCGGAGCCCTGGTTCCACGGAGCCATCGCCCGCAGCACGGCGGAGAAGGTAGTCTGTCACCACCGGTCACGTGTCACCTAGTCGCCGGAGCCCTGGTTCCACGGAGCCATCGCCCGCAGCACGGCGGAGAAGGTAGTCTGTCACCACCGGTCACGTGTCACCTAGTCGCCGGAGCCCTGGTTCCACGGAGCCATCGCCCGCAGCACGGCGGAGAAGGTAGTCTGTCACCACCGGTCACGTGTCACCTAGTCGGCGGAGCCATCGCCCGCAGCACGGCGGAGAAGGTAGTCTGTCACCATCGGTCACGGTGTCACCTAGTCGGCGGAGCCCGAGCTGTCGTTTTGTCATTTGTTTCTTTTGCCTCTTTTTACCATTAATATAACAAACACCAGTAGATGTCGCCAGCAGTCTCGTAACTTCCTATCTCATGAACTTCGGATTCGCAAGGCCAAAAGTAAAATTCCCTGCTCCGTGCCATATTTAGTACATATTTTAAACCAGTATTGTACGTTCGATCACCTGATATTATGAACTGCACTTGGTAGATTTGAAATTGTAAAATAAAAAGCGATGCTGTTATGAAATTCATGTGGAAGCCGAAAAATTATTCCAATATAAATTTCTTTTTTTAGGCGCTATTGCGAGAAGTGGTTAATTTAATATTGGGTTGTAATCTTCGGAGTGCCATATGTACTGAAAAACGTACTATACACGTGCGAAAAGGAAATTCGTAACTCGTGTCGATTCTCCCTTCGGTCGTGCTTTAATTTATCTCCACTCGTTTAGAACTTAATTTTTTTCGCACTTGTCTCGTATCTATATTCTATTTAGGTCCTTTTAATCAGTGGCACTAGAAAGCCTCTTCAAAATAAATAAATAAATATCTTGGGACATCTTACACAAATCGACCTAGTCCCACGGTAAGCTCAATTAAGGCTTGTGATGTGGGTACTAGGCGACGATATATATAATAGATAGATACATACAGATACTTAAATACATAGACAGCCACGACCAGTGGCGGCTGCTGACTTCGAGAACCGGTGGTGCACTTAGTATAGTTAGTATGGAAAATAATGTCGTAATTAAAAAATGCAATTTGCACATTTATTGTCACACATACAACTTTTGAAAGAAAGAAAGAAAGAAAGAAAGAAAAAACGTTTATTCGAGACACAGTACAAACAAAACAAAACAGTAAACACGAAATTTTGTCTCGAAATGGCCAAAACTCAGCATTTTGCCAGCAGAGCCAGCGCTGGTCTTCCGCTTTGGCCATTTGAGTTTGTCACTTACAACGAGAAAAAAAAACCAATAAATGTATACATACACAAATTACAAATTCATACACAAGAACTTAAAAATAAATAAAACATAAGACAAGCGGCTGAGCTTGTAACGCCCGACTATACCACCAGTGTGTACAGGGCTCTGACAACCAAACGACACGGCGAATGCACGGCGACGAAACAAAACGCAACACGGGCACGCCATATTGTTTGGTCACATCACAGTGACAGTGTGTCAGTAATCAGTATCAGTATTACATAATAACAGTTTATGGAATTGGGTCAAGGACTTATTATATTATTATAACACGACAAATTAAAACAAAGATACATGCTCAAAACTCTTAAAACTATACAAAGAACAGATCAGTACAAATTAACAAGCAAAATGACAATAGTTAGTATGCAAGGTATGCACTGACAAACCTAATTCTAAAAACACTAAAAAGTGAAACTTCAAACATGCCATGACGCTTATGGGACATAAAAAACAGGTATGTTATATATTATATTTTTATGTTTTAAAAGCAGCTGGTGTCATGCCTCAGGTTTTCTTGTGCCTTTTGGTGTTCGTACAAAAACTTTTTTATTCTGAACCTAAAACTATGAACACTTTCCAGGTCCCTAATCGGAGGCGGGATGTTGTTCCAACACTTTGTCGCCACATATCGGAAGCTACCACGAAAGGCAGCAGATGCGTGTCGGTGCGTCATCAACTGCAACGCACATTTCCGAGCGCCACGGGGCTTACGGACTGCCAGCTTCTCAGCGAGATATGCGGGCGCCTGATGGCGCATTA
>JALPQI010011157.1:0-41570 GCA_025490895.1 Thaumatotibia leucotreta | reverse complement strand
CTTACATGAGCATTTTACGTTTTGTTATCTGTTAAACGAATGCTACTTCGCGCTACGCTCCAAGGTCATTGCTTTGCCACACAAGTGAATAATTATGCGTTTTTACCCGTTCGTATTAAAGGATACAGGAGCGCTTTACGAGCTAGTGAGGGGAAAAAGAATATACATAAGCTGAATTTTCTAAAAGTGCTGCTAGAGGAGTTTATCTTTAGGTATAAGTGTAACGAGATAAATACTTAAATACCTACATATTTTTAATGTTATTGGATGTCAGGTTAAAATAATGAAATAAATAAGGCCAACTTTCTACACGACTGCCCTAAAAAAAGGAGTGTATTTTGTATTTGCAGTCATACCTTACATGTACCTAATGTATAGGTAAGTATAGGTAATTTCACCAGAGTTGATTACACACATACAAATGAAGTACTAATTGCAAAAAATGTAGTGAATGAATGAATTACTTGCGTCAAAATATTGAAGCAAATCCCTTGAACAAACTTTTTGGTCAATCTTACAGTTGCAATTGGGTTTGCTGTCTGTACGAAAAAAGAACACTAATTTCAAATACTCCGTGTGTTTACATGACATGTTGATGTGTGCGTGACCTCAACTCTCGTCGTGGAACTATCTATACCAATTAAAATAAATGCGTGATATTATCATCACATCACATCAGTCCACTGCAAGACAAGGGCCTCTCCTATTTATTGCCTATACGTATTGGCGTATAGAAGCTAGCGTCAACCTAAACCTGATAATTACGTGTCAACTAAATCGTGTGCAAATACCTACAACAAAGATTGGCTCTCATCTTATCTGTATTGATTTAAAATGGTAACATGGCAATTTAATTAAGTAAATGTAATTGTAACTTTATCTTTACATTTAAAGATATTACTTTGCCAACTCATAGTACGCCAACAGTACCTACCTAGTACCTACCTATAACCTATATCATAGTTTCGAATACGTAGGTACTCTCGGAATACCTATCTCAATATCTATCGAATTTTCGTTGGATCTGGATGCTTAGCCAAGTTGCCAATCGCTAGCGCTTGGTAGCGTATCGTAGTTTTCCCTCTCTGTCACTCTTGCATATTAGTGCGACAAAGACAGTTAGCTGCCTTTCGCTTACGATTGACGATTAAGCGCTAACGATTGGCAACTTGGCTAAGCACCCTGGTGCTTTAGAATTAGATAGGTATACAGTGTGTTACCATGACCCGGGCTTTTACGAAAATGTGTAAATATGCATTTCTAGCAATCGTTTTCATGTATTAACATTTGCCAATTATTAAATTGACTCTACAATTAAGTTTATTTCCTCCGAACGATCAATGTAACGCATGTACTACTTAGTTGTCAAACGTTGTAAGTGGCTGCGATGTGTCATTGTCAAATGCAAATTAACGATTCATTTTGAAGTACATTGCTTCTCATTTCTTAGAAAGTTAATTACTTTTAATATCAGAATTTTAAATCAAATCAAATAAGGCTCACAGTTTGGCTAAAAATCTGCATCACATTCCTCGGTTGTAATAAACCCCAGTATCATGGTAACACACTGTATACCTAATATTTAATAGTGACATGAAAACAGAGTATTTAAGTAATTAATTAATAACATATATGTACCAAATATTCTGCACATACACGGTCACACTGAGCACTTTCATTATGGAGACAACCAATAATCGTAAAAAATCCTAATTATGAGTTAATTGAGCCTTGATTGACAGTTAAGTATTAATTTCCTCATAATTAGGAGATTTTTCGCGATTTCTTAGTTGTCTCCGTACTGAAAATTGCTCACTTTGCTCAGCGTCCCTGGTACCCTGTTCACTCTTAATCCACGACCCAGATGCCATCATGTAGGTATAACAAAATCTATAAACACAAAACTAACAATCTAATTCTTCACTGTAATGTTTTGCGATTGATATTATTATGCCTGTATAAGAGACTTAAGATACCTAACAATCTATACGTACCTAGTTAACGTTCATACCTATTTACTTTCAGCTGATAATTTTATTTCACTTGTCTTAAATATTTGCACTAGGCAAGTATGTAAGTAGATTTGCAATAATAGTGTGAACATCGAATCCGTTGGTTGTGCTCAGGTTTTTTAAGTTTAAAATGTCCTCTTATACAATAAATGAAAATAGTGATACGATAAGTGAAATAAAAGAAGAAAATAAAAGTGTAGTAGACAAATCGGAAGATTTTTCATTTGAAGACGCTTTAATCCAAGCGGGTAATTATACCTACATATAGTTATGTTATGGTACCTATAAAGAAAATAAATAAATGGTCAAGGAACATCTTACACAAATCAACTTTATCACAACATCAACATTTCCTAGTCCCACACTAAGCTCAAGTAAGGTTTCTATTGTGGGTACTAAGCGACGATATAATATATAATACATACAGATACTTAAATACATTGAACACAATCAAGACCAAGTACTAAGCGACGATATAATATATAATACATACAGATACTTAAATACATTGAACACAATCAAGACTAAGTCACAAATATTTACGTTAAGCACACGAATGAATGCCCTCACTGGGATTCGAACCCGGAACCTCCAGCTTCGTAGGCAGAGTCAAAGTTGCTTAGCGTGACCATCCTTAGTACTCTGATCATACTTATTGCTCCAAGAGTTCTCCGCCCGATGTCACCCTGTATAAGCCCACCCTTTTTGTATAGTTACCGGCCATGATTCTGGGACTGCCGGATATCTGATACTTTTTGAATTTACTTAATTTGACATCTGTTTCACAGGTTTCGGAAAGTACAACTACACACTGTTGATTCTCAGCATATTCTCTTTAGTCTCGGCCATCGTCGAAGTGTTTAGTGTTGGCATCATAATAGCGGCGAGTCAGTGTGATCTGGGCCTAAATGTGTTCGAAAAGGGAATTATTGGATCCGTCCCCGTCTTAGGTAGGTATCGGAGATTTTCCAAGGGTCATATTTTTTCAGTCACACGTTACGTACCTAACAGAATTTTAGTCGGGGTATCACCCGTGGTAGGCAATTATGAGTAGGTGGCCTTTAAGTAGGTACATAAATGGCTGGAAACTGGAAGCGTTTAGAGAAATAGGTATGTACCTATCTGAATAAACTATTGCCGTCACTTTGGATGGCCTAGACTCCTAGAGATCTGATACACCTAAAAAACGAACAACTGCAGCTTCCCTGATAATATAAGTAATACCTACGTAAAATTGGCGAAATCTGCCTACTCCAAATATAGACCAATAATAAAACATATTTTTGGCACCTAAATCGTAATGATAATGAAATTAAATGTATTTGCTACGCCCATCAGAGTTCATGTTATTAATGAGTGCATTTTAATAAGTAAATGACGCTGACTGTAGGTATGTTACAGGTGTGATAGTGAGTGCTAACTACTGGGGCTACCTCGCCGATACTCGGGGTCGACTGTACACCCTCAGAATCACGATTATTGGCACGGCCGTTCTAGCCTTTCTGTGCAGCTTTGCCAATCACTGGCTATTTTTAGCATTCGGAAAATTTGTATCGGCAATATTGTAAGTAAACGCATTATTTATACAGATATTATGAAATAAATAACAATTACTAGGGTTAGGTATTTTAACCGCAAAAATCGAACATTTCATGCATCTAAGAGGTTAGTATTATCCGGATTAAAAATCATTTGTGGCTGTGCACATGGAAAGGTACCTAGTCACGGCATTTAGTTACAGAGTTACATGAGTTTTTGTTGAAGCAGGTGAAAGAGTGCCAAAATGGGTTTGTGCTAGGTATATATAGGTAATTGGGCTATTTACATCCTTAAGAAACACGTGTGTACCTACAAGAATATCAGTAAAATTATGTTGTTTTAGTATATTTCTTCCGAGTTCTCCGACCATAAAGTTTAGTACTCAGGGTACCTTGTCACGCCATGTCTTATAATTCAGTCGAAGCCTATATCAGTCCACTGCTGGACAACGGCCTCCCCTTAGCTTATGCGTATTGCGTATGGACTTAGGAGGCAAGTAAACGCCCATAATCCCCACGCTGGGCAAGCGGGTTGGTGATGGCAGTAGTGTACGTGTCCACTATGATTCATAATGCTGCTCATCATCAATCTTCGATAAGTAAATGGTCAGTGACGCATAAATCTCTTAGCTGACTTTTACGACACCCTCGGAAAGACATAGGGTAGTGACAAATGTATTCTTACTGCTGTCACCACACGGCATCCTAAACTTGTACCTATAATTATATTTCTAGTGGTTATGGAACATATGCCGTCGTATACGCACTGCTTGGGGAGAGCACCCCGCAGCCAAACAGAGCCGGGTTTCTGCTGTACGCGTCTACGGGGTCCATGTTTGCCCCGGCCATCATCTGTGGTAAGGATTAGTTGTCTAGATGCGTTTTTGTTTAACCCTTGCCAGTGCCAAGGAAGTTTGAACACACGACTAACCCCTATTTTGTTTCTAAAGCGTTGGATTTTTAACACATGCACTATCTAGTTAAAAAAACAGTTTTTTAAAAGTACTACAGAATATTTTTTGAACTATAATTAGACTAAACTAGATTATTTATCTTTGCTTAATACAAAAAATTGGTCAAAAAATTCTTCAAATCAGTTCCGCAATCGAAAATTACCACCGAAAAAGAAAACAATCCAAGTTCTCGACATAAAGCGGTTCACTACGTAGGGCTACTTCGAGCTGTTAAATTGTTTTGTGACGGACGGGAAACTACGGAACCATACGCTGAGCGTGGCTCGACACACTCGAGGTCTGGTTTATCAAATTTAATCAGTCCTGAAGGAGCTTAAATGTCCGACTGCTAATTTTTATTTTTTATTTTTCAGCAATCGCTTACCCAACCCTGCTATTCAACTTTACTTATTACATTCCATACCTGGATTTCTTCTACCGGCCGTGGCGACTATTTAATCAAATCGTTGCCTTGTTGAGCCTCGTGAATTACTTACTGTATAAAGTTTATCTTTTTGAAAGTCCTAAGTTTCACTTTGCCAAAGGCGAACATGACAAGGGGCTGGAAGTGTTGAGACGAATATTCGCCATAAATAATAATCAGAAGGAAAATATATTTACAGTAAGTGAAATTACTAAATAACTAAACTAGTTACCTAACAAACATCGTGGTTCGTGGCAATCGTGGCTCAACTTTGTTCTCAGGGTTCCGTAGTAAAGCCAAGAACACTTAAGGTCTTCGCACACTATAACAACTCCGCGTCAACGCGGCACACGCGCTACGATTGGTCGTTTCGGCGAACGGCGGGCAGGGCAGCCGCGCTGTTGCATAGGGATGGGACACGTCTATTACGGTAATTTATATTACCGGTTCTGGTTACATTTATTACCGGAAATTACAATTAGTAGGTATCGATAACAATGCATAATCTAAAAGTGTACATACATTTTACTTGTTAAAATACTCAATACGCAATCAATTAAAAATAAAAGTAATAAGATTGTCTTCCTGTTTTTGAATAGGTACACTAGGGAGTTAATGATAAAAGTGGAGGTTCGAATTAAAAGTTACATTAATGTATACTTCGAACTTTCATAATGAATTCCTCCGAATTGCACTTCCTCCGAGTTCATCATGAGGTCTATCTTTTGGTACTGGATCCAACTGCTCACCGAGAGGATCCTAAAAAGCCAACACAACATATCACTATCTCTAACCAACTCCAAGTTCCCTTCATCATCAGGTTTATCTTTTGGTACTGGACCCAACTGCTTACCGAGAGGATCCTAAAAAGCCAACACAACATATCACTATCTCTAACCAACTTCAAGTTCCCTTGCACTTCCTTCGAGTTCATCATCAGGTCTATCTTTTGGTACTGGGCCCAACTGCTCACCGAGAGGATCCTAAAAAGTCAACACAACATGTCACTATCTCTAACCAACTCCAAGTTCCCTTGCACTTCCTCCGAGTTCATCATCAGGTCTATCTTTTGGTACTGAACCCAACCGCTCACCGAGAGGATCCTAAAAAGCCAACACAACATATCGGCTATCACTAACCAACTCCAAGTTCCCGTGCACTTCCTCCTAGTTCATCATCAGGTCTATCTTTTGGTACTGGACCCAACTGCTCACCGAGAGGATCCTAAAAAGCCAACACAACATATCACTATCGCAAACCAACTCCAAGTTCCCTCACACTTCCTCCGAGTTCACCATGTGGCCCATCTTGAGGTACTAGACCCAATGGCTTAACAAGGGGATCCTAAAAAGTAAACACAAAATATCACTATCTCAAACCAACTCCAAGTTCCCTTGCACTTCCTCTGAGTTCTACATCAGGTCTATTTTTTGATACTGAACCACACTGCTCACCAAGAGGACCCTAAAAAGCGAATACAACATAATAACTATTTCAAATCAACCCCAAGTTCCCTCACACTTCCTGCCGATTGGCAAATCAATCATCGCTAAAAAAAACTTTATTTTCATATTTATTCCGTAAATCCGGTAAAGTTTAGTTAAAACAAAACACGTGCTCCCGTTAATAAATTAAATCGCCATGGGCACATCACTAATGGTCGCAAGAAAGGAATGGCACATTGCATTTTTGATTTGATGAAAAGGGACAGAATAGTGAAGGGGCGTGACTGTCGCCTCAACCTACTTATCAGTGACCAGTTTAAGTTGGCCTCGGCTGGCTCGGAATAAATTATAAATATGTCTTACCTGTGGAATGTAATTCCGTCTGATTTTAAATTTAAACTTGATGTCAGAAAAAAGCGCGGGAAACGTCGGTCTAGGCGGGTGTTTTATTTGGCTTTGAATTTTGAAAATTTATTTTAACTAGTTTAAAAGATCAGATTTGTATAATAGTTTGTATAATATTTCATTACTTATTTCTATTTATTAATTTAAGTGTATATAATCATCGATAGCTGGTAAGTTTCATTTTTATTCATCCATGGACCCTCCTGACGACCCAGGCGGGGGCCCGCCTGATGTCGGCTTCAATGTAACTGTTGATAATAGTTTTTCTAAACTACCTGATGAATCCAGCATGGATACTGACGGTTCTATGCGGGATGGAGAGCGTGCTGAACGTAAAAGGATGCGAGCTTTGCGCCATAAACTTTGCAAACACTGCAATAAGCGTCGTAGGAAGCATGACCCTTCGCGACAACAAAAGCCAACGGATTGTAACTGTAATGAGACCGTTGATTCTACCGAGTCTGAATTTAGTAAAATAAGGGATAACATTTTTATTCAACCAGTTCTTCCAGCCATTCCACAAACTACCCCATCTCCCTCACAAAGTCCCATAAATGTTAATGTAGCTTCTGCCCTGCAAACCACCTCAAGTCCCTCTCAAAGTACTATTCCAGCAACACAAGATTCACAAATTATAAACCCATCCCAGTCATCAAGCAGAACTCTCTATGAGTCTTATGACATACAACCATTCACAGTACATATTCAAAAAATAGCATCCTCAGAGTCCGACAATCCAACCCTTCACCCAGTGCAATTTGGTTATTTTGCTAAGAAAAGTGGTTTTAAAAATATAGTGAACGGTAGCGTGAAACGCATAGGTAGGAACAGACTTACAATGGCCTTTACAAATTATAAAGATGCCAATGACTTTCTCAGTAGTCAGTACTTGGCCACTAATAATTACAAAGCTTTTATTCCATCATTTAGTGTAACCCGAATAGGTCTTGTGCGTGGTATACCTACAGAGTGGACTCCGGAAGAAATTGTGGAGAATATTTCGGTGCCAGTTGGTTGTGGTAAAATATTAAAAGTAAGAAGGCTGAATTACAAGGTTCGCTTCAGCTCGCCTCCAGAGTGGAAGCCATCGCAAACAGTAGTGCTGACTTTTGATGGACAGGTTTTACCCAAACGTATTTTTATGTGCTACAATGCGATAACTGTAGACCTATACTCATACCCAACAATTCAGTGCTATAAATGCTGTCGTTTTGGACACACCAAACTTAAATGCAACTCGCGTCCCCGTTGTTTCAAGTGTGGTGAAGGCCACGCTGGAGATACTTGCTCTGTAGAGGAGGATTCTGTTCGTTGTTGTTTATGTTCCGGCAACCATTATGCTACTAACAAAATATGTCCTGAATTTGAAAGACAAACCAAAATTAAGTCATATATGGCACAAAACTGTGTCTCTTATGCTGAAGCAAATAGAGTATATGAACCAGTGTCAAAGTCGTTTGCTGACATAGCTAGAACTCCTCAGACAAGTTCTCCACGGGCATTTTTGGCGCCGCCTTCCCCATCGTCATCCAACCATCCGTCTACACCTATTAGGTCATATAAAAAAACAATTTTCATGAAACCTTCAGTAGCTCCAAAAGTAATTAGAGGCTATAATAAAGCAGAACACAACAATATCATAAGAGATTATGATGCACCGGCACCCGCCAATGGTGTAGCATTGTCTCAATCTTGCAAATCAGATGAACCCGTATACACTATCTCCGATATAATTACTCTTCTAACGGAACTTAATAACAAAAATAACATGTCTTCCTCCAATTCTTCAACCGTACAACGTCGCCCATCTCTTATTGACACTCTTAAGGACTTTAACACCAATAATGGCTCTCAGCCACGAAGTAATAATTCAGTGGAATTGCCGAAGCGCAATATCCAATAAAAGTGACTTGCTCCACTTGCTTAATAAGTATGAACCCCTCATTGTTGTCCTGTCGGAGACATGGCTTAAGCCGGAGTCTGTGTTACGGATTCCGGGTTATGTGATTGTCCGACACGACAGATCTGACGGCTATGGCGGTGTGGCCATAGTAGTCAGGGATACCATACCATTTTCTTCTTTCCCCCTTCCTGTTTTTAGCGATGACATATCTGTCATTGCTGCACTTGTAAATAATATTTGTATAGTTTCCATTTATTTTTCTCGCCCAAATGTAAATATTTTTGCTCAATTAAATCGTTTATTTTCTGCTCTACCAAAGCCATTCTTAGTATTAGGAGATTTTAATTGCCAACATCAATCTTGGGGTAGCTCTAATTCAAATTGGTTTGGGGAGCAATTGCTAGATTTAATTGATACACATAATATATGTATTTTAAACACTGGTTTGCCAACCAGACATACTGATCCGGCCCAAGGAGTCAGTGCGCCGGACTTATCTTTATGTTCTACAGATTTGGCTTCTATTCTATATTGGGAACCCCTTCTGTCCTCTTACGGGAGTGATCATTTTCCTATTTTAATAACATTACCCTTTTCCAAGTCTGCTACTGAGCCTCAACCACCTCGTGTTAAATATAACGTAAATAATGCAGACTGGGATCTTTATTGCCAAGCAGTAGAAAACAAGTTATCAGCTTGTCATATGGGAAATGATCAAATTTCTGCTGACTCCTTTTCTAAAATACTCATAGAGGCTGCTGACGAGACTATAACTAAAAATTCTGCTAAAAAACGCCATATTCCGTCCCCTCCTTGGTGGGATCATGATTGTACAGTAGCGATTAAAACAAGAAAAGGTGCAGAGAAGAAATACTGCGCAGAGATGACTACTGAAAATTTCGAACTTTATTTACAGTCTGTACGAGAATGTAAGAAATTATTTAAGAAAAAGAAATTTGAAGGGTGGCGATCTTTTTGCACAAATATTAATCCAAACGTCAGTCCGTCTGAGGTCTGGCGTAACATACGTAGATTTAGATCTGTATATAATAGCCCCTCCCCGAAAATGTCTGTTTCATTAGCAGACCAGTTTATGGATCGACTCGCTCCCCCATCTGCCTCTCCCCATAATCCTGTAACCTCTAACATTCCTCTCTGCATTTCCGATAATCTTTCTGGACTTAATGCTCCCTTTTCCCTGCTTGAACTTAAAGGAATTTTAGGACGCTTAAAAGACACAACTCCTGGTGAAGATTCAATACCATACTCGTTTATCAAAAATCTTAACGATAAAGTCCTTCTCATTTATTTAAAAGTTATCAACACGATTATGATCTCGGGATGCATACCTCTGGCATGGAAAACTCAAACGGTTATTCCTATACTTAAGCCAAACAAACCACCCAGCGAGCCGTCCTCATACCGTCCTATTATTCTCTCGTCGGTGTTGATCAAGGTTGCGGAACATTTAGTGAAAAATCGCCTCGAATGGTTTGTTGAAAGTCGTAATCTCCTAGCAAATTCTCAGTTTGGCTTTAGGAAAAGCAAGAGCACTTTAGACAGTCTTAGTATCTTTACTACGGACATCAGAATTGCTTTTTCTAATAATCATTCTGTAGTCGCAGCTTTCTTAGATATCAGCTCAGCTTATGATAATGTTTTAATACCTGTTCTTAAAGAAAAACTTATCAATCTGAATATACCCATTGTTCTAACAAATTTTATAATTAATATTCTTAATGAGAGACATATAAAACTTTCGATTGATAATGTTTCGTTCATCAGAACTGTATGGAGAGGTTTACCTCAGGGGTCGGTTCTTAGCCCGTTATTATACAATATTTATACGCATGACTTAGAACTTAGCTTGAGTGGATCAGCCGATGTATTACAATACGCAGACGATTTACTAATATATAAGTCCGGCCCATCGATTGAATCTAATTGCCGTTCATTAACATCTACACTCTGTTTGTTAGAATCCTGGCTAGACCGTAATGGTTTAGAGTTATCCGTATCAAAAAGTAAGGCTGTTTTATTTTCTAGAATGCGCAAACCTCCTCCAATTGACATCAAGTATAGTAATGCTTCTATCCCTTCTGCTAACTCGGTTAAATTCCTTGGAGTCACATTAGACTCGAAGCTTACTGGTCTGCCACATTGTGAAACTATTATTGCTAAATGTGAGCGTAATTTAAATATTTTGAGATGTCTAGCAGGTGTATGGTGGGGTGCACACCCCCTTTCTTTAAAATTAATTTATAATGCCTTAATCAAAAGTGTTCTCGACTACGGTACATTTTTACTAGAACCGGGTAGTGTCTTTGCTTTTAAAAAAATAGACAGCATTCAATATAAGGCATTAAGAATAATTTTAGGAGCCATGAAATCGTCCCCAATAAATTGCATGCAAGTTGAATGTGTGGAACCACCTCTGAATTTAAGGCGACAATTTTTAGCAGATAAATTCTTATTCCGTTCTGTCCAATTTTCTAATCATCCTCTATTAAATAAACTATCGGATCTTTCCAATCTCACTACAACATGTAATTATTGGCGAAACAAAGAAAAGCCTTGTCTTATCAAAAGTATAAAGAAATTTGAAGCGATTGAAGCTCCTACTTACCAAACCAAAGTTGCTCCTTTGTTTAACTCAAGTTATGACTGCCTTACCTTACACCCTGATATACACCTAAACATGGGTATTAATACATCTGACCACCATCAAAAATTAACTTTTAATTTTGTTGTAGATACTAAGTGGCCCCAATGGCACCGAATATTTACAGATGCTTCCAAACACTCAACTAATGGCTGTGTTGGGGTAGGTCTATACCACTCGCAATACAATATTCATCAAAAGATAAAACTCCCCCCCGAATCCTCAGTATTCACAGGGGAATGTTTCGGACTTTTAAAAGCTGTTGAATATGTTTTGCTATTTAAATTAAATAAAACTGTTATTTTTTCGGACTCATTAAGTGCTCTCCAGTCCTTAAACCGTTATCCGTTCGGGACACGTAATCAGTTCCCTATAATAATAGAAATTAGAAAATCGCTACTATTATGCTCATCGAAAAACCTTTCAGTAGCCTTCGCATGGGTTCCAGCTCATTGCGGTATATCTGGTAACGAGAGAGCTGATGGGCTTGCTAACGACGCTATAGCTTCCGGAGATCGCTTCCCATACAAAAATTATTCCCATGACTTGGCCAATTTACCCAGAATTTACCTTAGGGATGCTTGGAATGACGTATGGACATCAAATAGCTCAAAAGGTCGTCACTACCGTTCTATACAACCCACTATCCCAGTGAAACCTTGGTTTTCTAAACTCAGACTCGGTAAAAAAGTTACATCAATTTTATCACGTATGCGCTTGGGTCATGTTTGCTCTCCGATGCACCTTGCCAAATTAAAAATTATTAATAGCCAATCTTGCCAATGCGGGTACTCTGAAGGCGACTTAAACCATATTTTTTTAGCATGCCCTCTAAATGATCGTTCATCTTTTCTTGAAAAACTCACTTCTCTTGATATCCCATTCCCGCTTTCCATCCCTATCTTACTATACTCACTCGATCCTGATATATACAAAATTCTTTCAGATTTCATTACATTGAATAGCATCAAAATTTAATCCTATGTATTTTTTCATAACTCCTACTTTCATCCATTTATCCCATTACCCACTGATCTTTTAATATCCTTTACCAAAATTCCGTTTGTCCCTTTTCCGTAAATCTATCCCGTTTCCCCGTTTTTGCAACTCGGGCCAAATGCACAAACCGTGCGAAGGCCGGAACAAGAAAAAAAAAAAAAAAAAAAAAAAAATTTAAACTTTGTTGCCTTTCCACACCATTTCACACTACACGTGGACATTTTACAGGCATAAAATTCACTTACTCGATTTTTTTATTAGTAAAAACGTGCGGTCCTTACGGGTCTGTTACTTGGTCGCAACTGAACGGGCACGGCTAGCGCTTGCGCATATATGGGTATGAAAAATATAAAAGCTTGCGCGCACGCGTCGCCTTATAATGGACGTCTATAGGTGGTTGGTCTGTGGGTCGTTGCGTGACAAATGAGTCGGGGTTGACAATAGTGTACGATGCGCAGGCCACTCGTCGTACACTACTTTAATATAATTTTTTGGTATTAAACCTTGAACATATGACACAGGGTTTAAAGTTCAATGATTAGACTTGAGTCGAGTGGGTGTGGAGTTGATATAGTGTGCGAAGATCTTTATAGTTTCGCCATGTCCGTCTGTCTGTCTGTCCGCAGCATAGCTCAGTAGTTGTTAGTACTAGAAATTTGCAATTTGGTACAGCCGGTACTATATTTTATCCAGTTGTCTTTGCACTGAATTTAAATTAGCACTTCTTTGTGTTAACTTTTTCATTTTTTTCTCTACAGGTAAAGCAAGTCGTTTTCAATGAAGATGAAATAAAAACGAAGAGTTCTAATTTTTTCCAATCAGTATGGAATCAGACAGTACCGCTATTTCAGAGAAAGCATATCAAAAACACGATACTCATTTTTGCCCTAAGCGTACCCCCTTATTGCATGTTAGTATTTTATGGAAATATCTGCTGGATTTTAAATATTTTATTCCAGATTGTTGATTACTGATTACTCGTAGCTATACGTATGTCATACAGAAGGGAAGAAAACAATTTACCAATAAAAAAACACTTTACATTTACAGAGGATCTCCATTCTCTGTATGGATGCCGCTAATATTCAACACTTACCAAAATTTGGGCGTGACTGATATAAGTTTTTGTGAAATGTTTCAAGTAGGAAGTCAGTTAAGAAATTTGACTGGAGTTTCTGAAATAGTAAGTGTACCTATTAATTTGCCAATTAACTGTTGTTCACCTTGACGTCCTTGACCCTTTAGCTGGTTAAGGTTTTCCGGAACCGTAGAACTGACTCGTTCCTTGCCCAAAGTACAGCTATACACAGTGGGAGGCACAGCCGAAATCATGGGAACCCATCCGAATGGTTCGGAACTTACAGCTTAGGTATTGCCTACCCTCACATCATCAGCCTATATCAGTCCACTGCAGGATAACGGCCTCTCCTTGGCGTGTGGACGCAATAAGAGGTAAATGAAAAGTATTCTTACTGCCGTCAGCACACGGCACACCTACTTATCTTATCTTATTGGTGGGGCCCTTACGGATATACTTCGACCCATTGGGATCTTTTGTGTAATTGCCCCCTGTTTCGCCTACCCCAGGGATTGTTCTATCAACTCAATATGTTTGAGGATGGACCCTAGCGGTAGCGTTTTGACCTCCTTCGGTTCTAGACAACCAGTTCCGAAGTCTTTCATCCTTTGTCTGGCGAGAGCATGACATTCGCACATCAAGTGTTTCATTGTCTCTTCTTCTTCGCCACACATCTACAGTCTATGCTGTCAGAAAGACCCATTTTGGCCAATTACGGTACACCTACACATTGTAGATCAACCAGGGTCGAATTTTATGACATAATTTCAAACGAAATATATCCTTCTCCGAATTTTACAGGACCTAGAATGCGACGACACCATAGTACCATTCACGTTCGCCGCGATCTCAGGCTACGCTGCCAGCATGACCCTAATCGCCGTCATCAGCTTGGGTATCATCAGATACACTGGCAAAAAGTGGATGTACATTGGATGCCATGTTTTGGCGTCAACGCTGGCCTTGATTGTAGACTTCGTGCCTATAGACTGGAGTATTGTAGCTTTCATTGGCATGATGTGCAATGTGGTGTGCATGGGGATCACTACAAATTATGCTGTGGAGTTGTTCCCCACCTATATGAGGTAGTGCAACTATTCCACCGTTACTTGACAAATTGTTCGACATTACACCAGCAAATCGATGATTTAGCGAATTTGTAAAACGGTTTTTGTTTTGGTGCGCAAGCCCATAATCTGGGTGAATATCTGAGCGTTTCAACCGCCTAATTTTGGTGGCATCATTTTTGCCGAAGTTTCAAAACGTCTCAATGTTATACTTCGTCACTTGTTTAAGGTACCGTACCCCCTTCAAATGACAAAGTAGCACATTGTAACGAATAGAATAGAAACTTCGGCAAATTCGATGCATGCAAAATTTGGCGGTTGAAACTCTCAGATATTCACCCATCTAAAGCTGCTAACTAAGTAGATAATGCCCAACAATGCTTTTACCATTATGCCAATATCGAAATGGAAGAAAGGAACTACCTCGAACATAGAAATTCGTAAATTTCGAGGATTTTCCCTGTCACTCTGATGACGCCTTCTTTGGAATGACAGAAACAAATCATCGGAATATGCGGATTTCGAAGTTCACGCTAGGGCCGCTGTTCCTACACTTGTTACCGTTTCGTTGTTCTATATAATCTATATTATATTTTATTTTCAAGGCGATGGCTGTGTGCTTATCAATGATGTTCGGTCGAGCCATTTCGGCCATATTCTTCAACATTATTGGTGTTCAACTTATGACCAATTGTAGAATTTTCTTTCTGTTTTTGGGAGTGTTTATATTTGGTAAGGGCTTCATGTTTGTAAATTAACCTTTTCACCACCACTGTCAACTGTAATTTTACAGAAGTAATCAGATAACTTTTTGCCCAACTCGGATTACTGCAGACCGGGACAAGAAATGTCATGTTCGTTCTTTTTTAGGCTTGCTATACAAGGTGCCCACGAGGAAAGGGAAAAATTCTAACAGCATATTCGTCAAGACTAAAAGAAGCAAAAAATGTTAAATGAGTTTTGATCAAATTTGCAAAAAAAAAAATTTTTTTGTTTTGAATGCCTTACTACAAAAAAAAAAAGGATTTTATTAATTAAACTATTGCAAAAAATGCACTTTATAGTTTTTTTTTACATTTGCTAGGTAGTTAAAGATATTTTTGTTCATTGCATGTCTGTCAATTAAGTGTGACAATACTAAGACAACATGGTGACAAAATAGTTTCCTAAAATGCGTAATCATAGCGTAATGGTCTAAAACGGTTTTAAGAAAAAATCAAATTTTCTCTTAAAATAGACAGAATCCAAAACTTCGTATGATATTTTTAACTTCAAATTTGGTCAGAAATCCGCTGTTGAATTTTTTCCCTTTCCTCATGGGCATATTGTATAATAATTGCCGGTACACTTCAACAATTTGTGTTTCAGGCGGTGCGGTGTTGGGCCTGTTCCTGCCCTCAGACAGAAAGTCATCTATCGTGAAAGACTGACAATGCTACGTATTCGTAATAAAATAATGTAATGTTTTGCTACATATGTTATCATACTCTAATAAATCGAAATCTTTGTGTCAGATATTATTAATAGCGTATCTATTTTAAAGACTGTCAATGCGTTCTTGATTATCTACTAAGTACGACAATTTAAAACATGGAATGAATCGAAACCGAGTAAAACGAAAACAGTTTTGAAAATACTTTGAAAAATGTTTCCTGTGTTTTGGAAACATACTAAATTCTTATTTCTTTTTAGACTACCTATACCTATAGCTACCAGCTTTTATAGAATGTGTGTACTGTGTAGATATCGCCTTAGGAAGGTCTCAAACAAAAACAAATAATTGGTGCAAATAAGATGTTATATTTGCATTTTATATACAATGTTTAACCTACGAGTTGGAGTTAGGTCCACGGCGGCGGCCGAAGGTCTGCACAACATTCACGAATCTGCAGAAGGAATAAATAATGTCACACAATTGCCGTAAAGTATGCTATTAAGACTTTTTTGTACACATTTATTTGGTTCTCAAATACAAGTCGAGAAATGCGGTCCTCCTGAGGATCTCCTGAATGGAGTTTTAGAGTGTGTAGCAGAGTTGGCTAATGCTCAGTAGCTTATCGTAATTTTCTCTTTCCGTCACTATTTTTTAATAGCGCGATATAAACAGTTGCGTAATACTAAAATTTCCACACAACTTGGGACACTTAAAAAAATGTGTTAGTTTTTAGTAAAACGTCCCACTTTGTCGCTTACCATAAAGACGAAATTTACTTGTATCTTCATATGAATAAACCGACAAAGCGGCTTAATGGGAAACAACAAAGTGGGACGTTTTACTTAACTCACACACAAATGAACAAAGAAAGATGATGGATGATACCCGAGAGGATTATAAAATAGATTAATTCTGAAAAATCTGGTCCACATAATTCCATGTGTAGAAAACAAAAAAAAGTGAATGAATATGGCCAGTCTACTTACAATAGCATTTGTTGTCTTTGACACATATCGTGAAACACATTCATAGATGTATTTAAATGTTAATACTAATGAATATCGACAATTTTAACCCTTAAATGCATGACCTTGACAAAAACTTATTCAAATTTGAATTCTGACATGCTGTCAATAGAGTCCAGAATACATGATGCATATATATATCACTATGCATTTAAGGGTTAACTAAAAATGTATGTGAACTCGAGGTTTTAAGTGATGATAAGGCCAATTGTGTCCTGAGAGTGCATGATTATGAAATATGGCGAGTTTTTAACCCGGCGGGAGTGTGGCAGGGTATCTCATACCCTGCGTTTGACTTACGTCAATATATTTAGAGTTTATTTTTGTTTAACTTTTTTTCACCACACTCTCGCCGGGTTAAGTTTGTGTACATTTTTTTCATAATACAATATTTATAAATGATCAATTTTTTTACCTCCTGTTGTACTGGATCCGGCGCTTGGCACGGCCGGTCTTCTTCTTCTTCTTTTGCTGTTTCTCCACTTTGGGGGTCTGACCCTTCACCTTACCTGTAATTTAAAATTATAACATTTATTTAGGGAATAGGCCTGAAGGGTTATAGTTAAAGTATGAGGAATTACAATATGATTAACTGATGATAACTCAAATACTTAAATGTTTTTTTATATATTTGTAATTTTATGGAAATAGTTTATGGAAAAAAATCCAGTCCACAAAGATCTGTAAATTTAATTTTAATCTTATGTCAAAATGAAGTCATTTATTTCAGTGACAAATTTCAGAGTTTCAATCCTTTTCACTAAACTGTCCATTTTTACTAGTAAATACATATTATTATTACAGGTACCTATGGCTTATTTTATGAATGCTTGTGAATACTTAGGAATCACATCTTAATTTTTTTTATAAACTGATTCAATATTTACTAGCTACCAAAACAAATATTGGCAATGTCATTAGTATTGATATTGACTAATTTGGCGCCCAGGGCACAAGCCCCCCTGCCCCTGTTATTTATCCCACAATTTTAAGCGGTACCTGTGTAGTGAACCCCATCAAATTTGTAACTAAACTTACTTAGTTAACTTTAGAATTATGATCAGCATCCCATAGCCTAGGGAAGCTGGAGGTTCCAGGTTTAAATACTGGCGAGGGTATCTCTAGGTGGATTTATGTAAGATGATAAGATATTTATTTATAATACTTACCAGCACGAGCCAGGGATCCGTGCACTTTACCACCGAGCAGTGGTACTGTGAAGTCCAACTCAGCAGAAGAGAGGTCAGACACCAGGCAGGAGTCCTCAAGGGGAGCGCCGCAGAGCGAGAGGGTCACATCCTCTGTCTCTACTCCCTCAAGGGCGCGAAGGCGCTCCTGAAATTTTCATGTTTTTACAATAATTTAAGTACTACTAATTCTATCAAAAAAGCAGATTGATTTATGAGATTTCAATTAGTATGTGGTTCGGTATTGTCCACAGATAATACCAAAAAAAAAACAGTCAAACTGACGTAGGTATGAAATGGAATGTTACTAATATAACCTAAAATTCTTTTAATGAAATTACCGTATCATTTTTACTAAACAATTTATAACTGTCCAAAGTAAAGGGAACATTGAGAAGAATACCAAAATAACCAGTAGTAATACAGGCAGATAAGATATTGCATAAAATACAGACAGAAATGTATTTATCGGTAACATTGATCATGCCGTGATGTGATGTCTTGGTCAAAATATGGGAAAAACGTACCTTGATCTGACCAATGGATTCTTGTCCATTAACGTCTAGAACGTGCGTAGATTGTCCTCTGATGTGAAGCTGCATCTTGAGGCCTATGAATTAGAAAACGCAATCAGCAACAGCATGGTCGCAACACGACAATGCGCTACAGCGATATTAAAACACAAAACACTAAAAATTTATCACCTTCGAAGAAATCACTGCAAATTCTATATTTTGTGACACTTAAACTCACCTTAAACTTAAAAATTTAACTATAAAAATTACGAAATCCGGGAAATACTAACCTTATCAGTCAATTCTGACAAGCGAAAGAAACAAAGATGGCGATTTTCGGAAACGGATACTGTAATGTTGCTATAACAACAAAATATTTTAGCGTCTTTCCACGATTCCGACTTCTTTAAGCCCATATTACACGGCAGGCGACAAGCCTACTTAGTAAGAAAGTGTCACCCAAAAGTCGTAACACACGACCGTACCGCATCACGACTTTGATGTGGTGGTTCTAGGAATAGGCAGTACTTGGGTTTGGGCAGTAGTAGCGTGAGTTTTTTTTTCTAGTAATCATTCCTCCAAGCCCATAGCCGGCTTTCCCGATTCGGAACCGTTATCTGGAAACCGTAGGTGTGCGGCTAGAGTGTAGCAAGCGCTTAAATGTAGTATTTTTCTATAGTTAAAGAAAAAATAAATTTCATTATTTGCTTATTTGCATTAATAGTTTTAATGTTATAAAATAAAATAAATGAACGCTATTAACAATACATACTTCATGTTATTTAGTGTGAGTGTGATAATAATGATAAATTCCTTTAAATAAGACGCAAGCCATTTTCATCAGAAAAATACTGCTGTTTGGTTTCTTATATTGGCGATACTGCATTTACACATTGAAGCTTTTGATTGGTCTGCTTGGTAACCGGCTGACTAGCCGTGTGATCTGTCCGAAGTGTCTAATTTGCCGATGTTTTCACGAAAATAATAAAATGATCAAATAAAATTAGTGATTATCATTTATATAAAAGGCCCAAATAAATGCATCAAACATGTTATCGAGATTGTTGGGAGAGTTTGTTTTGTTTCTCGTTCATTTGCTTGTAAATGTACTTGTTGCTATTCGAAAAGTTCATCACCGATTACGGGCTTGGAGGAATGATTTACCATCGTCTGAGGTGACGAAGAGAGACATTGGCGTTGTTATGGAACACGTACCAAGATTTAGTAAGAAGTTGCATCATCTGGTGGTAATGGCCCACTCGGAGTATCACACTCTTAGTGATCTGGCACGCGTGGTGATCTGGAGTCTAGTGGCTGGGATTCCGTACGTCAGCTTGTATGACGTCACAGGTAAACATAGGTTTCCCAATAGTAATCTATTGTTATGATGCAAGTGCCTAATTTAAGTTCATAACCTTGATTGTTATCAACTTTGTTAGTCATCTAGCATTGTTAGTTGCAAGTGTAACATATTCTAAACATTTATCAACAAGTATAATATGTCTACCGAATTGTAGCTAAACACCGCAACTACCAAACAGCACAGAAAACAAAGTTCAGTATAATTGATATTTAGATATATTTTTCAGTTAAGATTTTTCTGACGATTATTAGACCATGCATCTTATATACTCTAAAGAATGTAAGAAAATCAACAATACCAAAACAATGTATATATGCACTGTGGGCACCTAAGACTCAAAAGATTTTAAATATTTTGAAACACTATCCTATTTAGAGATTAAAATGTTTTTCTGATTAGCCACAGTTAAGACACAATTTTTTTTTCTAAAATATAATTTATTGTCATTAGTTCTTTATCATGCATATACACTCTCTTGAATTTATTTCTACTCTTTCTCATAATATTCTCATATTGAATATTCTGATGCATTTTGGTTGTGAATGAGTGTTTAAAATCATTCAGATTATTAGCGTACATCATGTGTATTATATGTAATATTTGAGAGGAGCCTTCATATCAGTATGGTTAAATTCTGATTTACATAAAATTTATAAGAATTGGTATTGGTCTGTTTGTTCAGATGGGACACTTGGTGTTAGCTCATTTCCATTAGGTATGTAAGTTATCTTTAAATAACGTAAGTTCTATAGCAATTTTTTTTTGCAGGGAATTTGAAAGAAGATGGAGAAAATTTGTTTCTCAAAATTGAACAGCATAAAAAAGGTGTCCCTGGTTATATAAAGTGGGCAAATAAACCAGATTTGAATGGTTACACCAATGGTGTATGTGCACACACAGTGACTCTGAACATATTTGATTCTCAAGATGGGAGACCTAAACTGGCTCAGTGCATACGTGAAATTGCTACAGAGAGTAGAACTATAAAGGATTTTAAGGAACTCACAGTAGAAGAATTGAATTGTAGAATTAATCTTATGTATCCTTCCATTCCAGACCCTGATTTAGTTTTATTTACGGGACCCTTGTGCTGTACATATGGCCTTCTACCATGGCAGATTAGACTAACCGAATTTATATGTTTATCCTTAGACCATAGTATAAATGTTAGGAGTTATGTAGGTGCTTTGTATAAGTATAACAAATGTGATCAACGATTTGGTAAATGAAAGTTGGTTCAAATTGTGCTAGGCCTAAGTGTTATGGTGAGATATTTATTTATTTTAACTCTATGTAAGTTTATTGTAATACTTAATCACAAATTACAGTAAAATGTTAAAGAAATAAATAGACAACAACAATAAATATAGCATGACCTTTTTGTCAACTTTGAAACTACTACCTAAGTTATATTGTGCAATTTTAGTCATTTTGAAGAATAGGTAGGTACCTACCTACTTTATATTTAAACTTATACTTTCTGTATCTGAAATGGCTTGATAAAATATGGATTATTTATTAAAATTTAATGCCGTAATTGTGCTATTATTACTCTCCCAACTTTATAATCTATACAATATAGGTATATATTGCCTATGCCTTACCTATAGTTTATAAAATGTGAGTGAGTTTAGTGAAACGAAACGTCCCTCTTTGTCGTTTACCATAAAGCCGCTTTGTCAGTTTATTCACATGAAGATACAAGGAAATCTCATCTTTATGGTAAGCGACAAAGTGGGATGTTTTACTAAAAACGAACACAAATTATGACCAAAACGCAAGTTAGAAATCTCTTACTACTTGTTAAGAGTGTAAAGTCGCCATCAGATACATCTTAGCGTCCGGAGCGCACAAAAGTATCTGAACACGCCTTCGTTATACAGGGTGCTCGCGAGGAAACCGAAAGATTATAATGCTGAATTCCTGAGCATATTTAGTGTATTTAATGTTACATAAAATTTCCTGGATTCGGTTTGGTTCCAGAGATAATCAACTTTTTTTCGAAAAACGTTTTTCGACGTAACTCGTCATAATTGTCATAAAACTTCTTTTTGATTACAATGCTACCACAATGTGTTTTAATATTACCACACCTTTTGCCTGACAATCAAAAAATAAGAATAGACTTAACGAAAAAAACCTGTCCCTAAAAAAATCATTTAAAAAATTAATTTAAACAAATTGTTATGATAAAAAGTATTGGAAATGTTTAAAAGTATTCAAAAAGTCTAAAAAAAAGAAATAACATTTTTTTTTGTGGAATTTGACATTAGGTCTTATAATATGTTTTTCACCTTCCTTGCTCGGAAAGGGCTTTTTTATTCTTTAAAAACAGATAGCAAAGTTGCGTTTTATCCACAAGAGTGCAAAGTTTGAACTTCCCTTGATTTTTTAAAATAAAAGTGTATTTTACATAGATCAGTTGTTTTTATTATGTTGTGTTTCCAGGGGCGTAGCTACTGCCGTATCTGCCGTATCAATTATACGGGGCCCCCGGGCCACGGGGGCCCCCAAAGTGTGTAAGGAAAAAGAATAAAAACTTTCTAATTTATATTACCTCCATATAAGGGCCTCCAAAATTTTTTTTTACGGGGCCCCGACAAGGCACGCTACGCCACTGTGTGTTTCCTCACTTAAGGAAGGTGAAAAGTTTTGTGTTACACACGGCTGCAAAGTTATTTTAGCTCGTGTGTATTGCAACACTCTATATGCTCAGGATTCTATTCTTGAACCACTCGCTTCGCTCAGGATTCTATTTTCAACCATAGAATCCATTCGCTAGCTCATGGTTCAACCCTAGAATCCGTTCGCTATATCGTGTTGCAATTCCACACTCGGTTAAAATACAAATTTGCACCCTTGTATAACAAATAACTATTGTTTATTTTGATGTCTAGAATGCTTAGTTAAAATCTTTCGGTTTCCTCGCGAGCACCCTGTAGGTATAAAGACGTGTTCAGATATTTATGAGCACTCCGGACACTAGGATATATCTGATGATTATACAGAGGCCTAGGGTTCCAATAAATTGGTTGAGTGTTACATCGATAAACGATAAATATACCTAAAATATTACCTAGAGCATGGGATTTGTGAGACTCCTTTTAATTCGGGCAACGCAAAGTGTACGATTTGGTTCTCCGTCCCGCCGTAAAGGCTTGCAATGCTTGCACATTCGTTTTATTATATCTACAACTCTCTCATTTTATTATAAATACAACTTTACTAAGCCATATTTTTTTTATATAAATAACATACATGTGTCTAATTACTGCTTTAATAAGGTATCTACACCTATACCTTTCATCCTAGAAGCTCGACGTGAAGCGTCTTGCTGTCAATGGTCTGCCTCGATCATTTTGATGAAAGCATAACCGGAGTGACAGTAAAGGTGCGGTTAAACTAAAAGAGCATTCGCTGTTCTAACCTCCCACTCTACGAAATTCGATCGGTACACAAAACGTGATTGGTTGATTTCGTAGAACGGGCGCTAGAACAGCGAAGTTCTTTTGGTTTAAACGCACCTTAAGTTACAAAGCTCTATCAAATACAGTCATATAAGTACTCGCGACGTGAACATAATTATTTGGCTTGGCACCGACTTCTAAGAAATCTGTAGGGTAGGTACCTAGCAATAATATTTTATTTCAATGAATCCATCAATGAAATCCAAGTAGTAGTAACCGTTATAATGGCGGGACCACATCCTGAATTCGATCGATTTATATTGCATTATTTAGTACTGAATTTGTACTATTTGGTACCTGTTGTAAAAAAAATTGTACCTCTTCTATTTCAAAGTTATATTCAATCAGTCTGGTCCCGCCATTATAACGTTATAATGGCGGAACCAGTCCTGAATTCTGTCCATATTCTGTCGATTCATATTGCATTATTTAGTACCGAATTTGTACTATTTGGTACCTCTTGTAAAAAAATTAGTACCTCCTCCGTTTCAAAATTATACTTCAAACAATCTGGTCCCGTCATTATAACGTTATAATGGCGGAACCAGGTCCTGAATTCGATCGATTCATATTGCATTATTTAGTACTGAATTTGTACTATTTGGTACCTGTTGTAAAAAAAATTGTACCTCTTCCATTTCAAAATTATACATCAAATAGTCTGGTCCCGCCATTATAACGTTATAATGGCGGAACCAGGTCCTGAATTCTGTCCATATTCTGATGATTCATATTGCATTATTTAGTACCAAATTTGTACTATTTGGTACCTCTTGTAAAAAAATTAGTACCTCTTCCATTTCAAAATTATTAAAGAAAAGTATGGTTCAAATGGTCTGGCGGAACCAGACTATTTCAAATATAATTTTGAAATGAAAGAGGTACAAATTTTTTTACAAGAGGTACCAAATAGTACAAATTCGGTACTAAATAATGCAATATGAATCGACAAAATATGGACAGAATTCAGGACCTGGTTCCGCCATTATAACGTTATAATGGCGGGACCAGACTCTTTGAAGTATAATTTTGAAATGGAAGAGGTACAATTTTTTTTACAACAGGTACCAAATAGTACAAATTCAGTACTAAATAATGCAATATGAATCGATCGATTTCAGGACCTGGTTCCGCCATTATAACGTTATAATGGCGGGACCAGACTGTTTGAAGTATAATTTTGAAATGGAGGAGGTACAATTTTTTTTACAAGAGGTACCAAATAGTACAAATTTGGTACTAAATAATGCAATATGAATCGACAGAATATGGACAGAATTCAGGACTGGTTCCGCCATTATAACGTTATAATGGCGGGACCAGACTGATTGAATATAACTTTGAAATAGAAGAGGTACAAATTTTTTTACAACAGGTACCAAATAGTACAAATTCAGTACTAAATAATGCAATATGAATCGATCGAATTCAGGATCTGGTCCCGCCATTATAACGGTTACCAAGTAGTAGGAACCAAAATTATTTTTAACTTTTTAGTTCGGGCGAATTTTTGAAGGCGGTTTTATTTTTAATTTTTTTTTCTTTTTAGTAGTGTAACTAAATAACCGCTATTTAGTATGCTCTAAATACTTATAAATTAGAATGTACTGCACTGTAGTAGGCCAGAAAATGAACTGGCGAACTTATATGAATACCGTAAGATGGGGCTATTTGAGATCCACGGCAGGGGCGTAGCTACCGCCGTATCTGCCGTATCAATTATACGGGGCCCCCGGGCCACGGGGGCCCCCAAAGTGTGTAAGGAAAAATAATAAAAACTTTCTAATTTATATTACCTCCATATAAGGGCCTCCAAACATTTTTTATACGGGGCCCCGACAAGGCACGCTACGCCACTGATCCACGGGGCTATTTGGTACTAAGGAGAAAACAGCATTTAAGTCCGATTTCTTTTTAGCATTGAATATTATGAAAATACGTGGTCCCAGTATAAGATATTTGTTCCAAATCTTACGATACGAACATTTATATGGGTCTAACACCTTTAATCTCGATGTTACCAAATAGCCCCTTATTGGGTCTCAAACAGCCCCATCTTACGGTACAACAACAATAATTGTAAAGATTATTATAGGTAACAGCCTTAGCATGCCTTTATTATTTAAATAATCATTAATCACTAACCGCTAACCAACATGTCATAACTACTAAGCAAACACTTGAATAGATCTCTAAAATGTATGACATTTGTTATATTTAAAGAATAATCCTCCAACCCCTAATCGTTAAGGAGTTATTCCTTTCATCATCAGCTCACCAACATGAGACTATGACCACCTCCTAAGGGCAAATACTCGAATAGCTTCCAAAATACACGAAATATTATGTTATATTTAAAGAATTATCCCCCAATTCCTAATCTCTAAGGAGTTGTCTTTCGCACTAAACCTTCGGTTCTGCTATATCAGTCATTGGACTCATTGGCCTCCAAACGGTTAATAATAATATATTTTACTTATTTAAATTGTAGTCGTCATTAAAAAAGCGTTAAGAATTCGGACCTTTTTAAAACGCAAGTAAAATTCGTGGCCAAAAAGGATGAAAAATCATAGATGAGCCTATCTTCAGTTTTTATATAGCCATAGAACACCCTATACAGGTGATTTAAAAGCGCGAGAGAGAGAGAGGCAACACGAACGTGGTTCGCGCTAGCCCTGATTCTTATAAAAATTAATAATCCTACTTCATGTAGTACGAAATAGTCGTAAATGAAACAAATTCTGGGCAACTTGTAGATTTATTGGAATAAGGGAATTGCAGCAAGGCTAGTGCACTTTAAATATTATACACAAATACTAGTATATACACCTGAAGCAAGCCCTAATCGCCACCTGCAAGAGAAAAAAATAAAAATAATATATCACAGCTTCATTATTGTGGTATGTCAGAGACACAATCATTCGTTGCGTCGAGTTTAAGTCGAGCTTAAAATAAAACAATTTTTTTTTTATTACCTACCTATATTTATTTTATTCGTTGCGTCGAGTTTAAGTAATGTCTCATCTCATATTCTGATATTTTAAGTTGTCATGAAAAATATGATTGTGTTTCTGACATGCTTACAGTATTTTATTTTATAATTAAGACATGGCATGACTATGTTTATGTTTAAAATATTAAATTAAGTTGTATCAATGTCAGAAATATCGATGAACGCGAAGTACCACATATATGTATGCACTTTCCTATTACAGTTATTATATGCGGGAATTATACAGCGTCGTTCGCCGCATGCAAACAATGTCGGTTGCCTGGAAACCTCATACTTTGATTCGGCGACCGCATTAGGCGTAGATATATGTGCTGTCTTCGATAAATTTCTAATTTTGCTATGGGGAAAGTTTCCGTTTGGGAATATTCCCCATACTGTGTTGGGGAAGTCACCGGTAGGGTCACATAACTAATTAGGATAACAACGCTGTGTAATTCCCGAAATAAGGTCTCGCATACACATTTCTTGCGTTTCGCGCGCATCTATACCTTTTACGCTTAAGCTTAGTTTAAAATACTAAAATTGTACAGATTTAGTGCAAAATCCTTTCTCTTCGGCTTTTCACGGAAACATCCCAATTCATATTGCTGTCACAATGAACTTCAGTATATATTGCACTGAAGCTAATTGAGACAGAGTTAATTCGGGCGTTTCCGTGAAAAGCCGATGAAAGTATTTTGCACTACATCTGTAATTAACAGAAGGCACTATAAAATTAACAGTAACTATTTCCTTTATCGCTAATTATCTGGTTGGTGTGCTTAAGCTAAGAGATAGAAATGAAATACAACCTGGAGCGTTAACGGCGATGTCGGGAGCGGCTTCGACTGCGATCGCGCCGTCGGTCGTCCCTATACCGCTCATACCTATCGTATTTGTCGTACTCGCGATCGCGTTTGGAACTACTTCGGTCGTACGACCTCTTCTCTCGTCGATCCCCGGACCGCGAACGGTAACTCGTAGACCGGGAACGCTTCCTCTTACGGGGCCTTTCCTCGTCCGACTCATCCCTGTATTTATCTTTGCTCCTTTTGTACTTATCGTTGCGTTTCGATTTAGATTTCTCTTCGTAATCGTCGTATTTGTTTCTGGAGCGGTCTCTGTCCTTCTCTGATTTGTGAGACTTTTCCTTCTTTTGTTTTTTAGATTTGTGTTTGGATTCTTTGGAGGAGGATCGTTTGCGTTTTTTGGGTTTGGTTTCTATTTTGACTTCGGGTTCGCTCGGTGATGACGATTCGCTGGAACTGGACGAGTCTGCCTCGGAATCGCTAGAAGGGGACGAAGAGCGTTCCTTGTTTTTGTTGTTGTTTTTAGGAGGGCTCGGTGTGCGATCCCTTTTACTAGACTTTTTCGGTTTCTCTTCAAGGATGGGTTCAAGTCTTCTGACTCCGTCGACCCTGTCTACGGATTTGTGGTTATTTTTCTTGTCTTTAGAGAGTCTTCGCTCTGGGGGCTTTTCCGGAGTATCGCTGTCCACGGGCGGCGGCGTTGCTGATGCTCCTAAATTAAAAATAACTCTATCAGTATTCTGTGAGACAAATTTGTACAGGAATAGCGGAGCGTTTATTAAACTGTATTACTTTAAGCTCGTCTAATCTTGAGTATTCCTCAATATCATTACCATCAGTTGATAATACCTTAGTAAAATTATATTGGACAGTATTTCTAAACTTTAAGCATGAAGAAATTCGAAGCCACATTAGTTTATTAAAAAGTAGCCGTAAAAAATCTCGCCTGATCCGCATTTATGCCCTTTTCTCACCAACTATGAGGAAAGACTGCCACTCAGATGCCATGTCGAAATATCAAAACTGGATTTGAATTAGACGGAAGTTCGTGTAAGTCTAGATTGTTCTGTGGACTGTGCCATATAAATCGACCTTTGAAGGAAATTGAACAAGATGTATCAGGGTGAATATCTGAGCGTTTCAACTGCCTAATTTTGGTGGCATCATTTTTGCCGAAGTTTCTATTCATTACAATGTGCTACTTTGTCATTTGAAGGAGGCACGGTACGGTCGAGGAATTTAATTTCCTACCCATTTCGTACCTTGTCATAGTAGCTATAATATAACAGTCCTAGCAGCTTTCATATTGATCGTCACTGTGACAAGGTACGAAATGGGTAGGCAATTAAATTCCTCGACTGTACCTTATACAAATGACGAAGTATAACACTGAGATGATTAGAAACTTCGGCAAAAATGATGCCCCAAAATTAGGCGGTTGAAACGCTCAGGATGCTTAGCCAAGTTGTCAATCGCTAGCGCTTGTTAGCGCATCGTAGTTTTCCCTCTCTGTCACTCCTTCATAATAGAATAGAATAGAATAGAATTTTATTTCGTACTGATTATACATCGTCATTAACATTTTGGTAAGTTACAGTAGATTAAAAAGAAATTCGATTAGATTTACAGGAAAAATAAATTATTACATAATTACAATAAATTATTCGTATTACGTACATATGTAATGAATTAAAATTACGTTATAATGAAGTGAATTAATTAAATATTTTTACAGAAAATTTGTAAATTAGAATTTTTATACAGCATATTATAGATATTTGATTATAAAATTATTACAATAATTATGGCAAAAAAAAAAGTATTATGTCAAATTAAATAAGTACTACTATAAGTAATTTAAATATATTTTCTCAGTCCTCCATAAACTAGTGCGACAAAGAGGGAAAACTACGATGCGCTAGCAAGCGCTAGCGATTGGCAACTTGGCTAAGCACCCAGATATTCACCCATCAGTGTCTTACGTGTCTGCGGCTCGGGCGTGGCGGGCGGCGAAGTCTCGCCGAGTTCCGCACGACGCACTTCGGCCTCGATCTCGCGCGACGTCCGCTCGAACTCCGCCCGCTTGCGCTTGATTATGTCCTGCGACAAATTATCGTTAGTTTAAAGGTGCAGACCAAAAGAGCATTCGCTGTTCTATCCCCCGCTCTACGAAATCAACCAATCACGTTTTGTGTAACGATCGAATTTCGTAGTGGGGGGTTAGAACAGCGAATGTTCTTTTATGATTTTTTTATATATCTACGGGAAGATTTAGGATTGTCACAAACTACTGTATAAAGGTGCGTTCAAACTAAAAGAGCATTCGCTGTTCTAACCTCCCACTCTACGAAATTTTATCGGTACACAAAACGTGATTGGTTGATTTCGTAGAACGGGCGCTAGAACAGCGAATGCTCTTTTGGTTTAAATGCACCTTTACACACACACAAAAACATATCTTTTCAAACAGAAACATGGCAATATAAGTAAGGTAAAATTTTCAAGTTATTTTAAGAGAGAAGACTATAATAATTTGACTAACGATAAATATTGGGACAGATAAACTAAATAAAAGCTAGAAATACAATGTATAACCAAAAAATAAAAATAAAAGTCAGTAGAAAAATGCGGCAATTTCAAAAAAATTAAGCGCGAATAGTTGGCTCCCTATAAAAAAAAATATGTTGCCGCACTTTTACTGACAATGAGGGTGCGGCTCCACTGAGGCGAAGAGGAGCGGAGATCTGCAAAATTACATTCTTCAAATTCAAAATTTGAAACACTGTCATGTGGTGTCATTGGCCAATTTTGCACATCTCCGTTCCTCTCCGTCTCAGTGGAGCCGCACCCTGAGTGTTGAACAGAGTATAGAATTGCCATTCACCTGCAGTTGCTGGTCAGTGAGTTCATCCCGTTCCTCGTCGCCGCTGTCTTCGCTGCTGCTCTCGTACGCGCCCAGCCCTGCGCACATGCATCCCGGTAACATTGCGTCCACACTCCAAGATACAGATCAAGCTAAAATGACTTCCATTACAAACTGTATCTGTGTGATTGTTTTATGTTGAAACCAAGGATTTCTTTAGTTCCCGGTATAGCCAAAATTCGTAATATTTATTTGTTTTAAACTTTCACGATTACCTATCACTCATATTTTAATGACAAACGGGTCTTAATCGCGTAAACTTACGTTTAATTATATCATGACGTTTCGGGCATGACGTTACACCCGTGGCCGAGTCTGCCTGCGACCACGGGTGTAACGTCATGCCAGAAACGTCAGGATATAATTAAACGTAAGTTTACGCGATTAAGACCCGTTTGTATTTAAAATATTAATTTGCTTTTATAGAATGGTTAGTTGGTTAAACTTGATTTTTCCACAAATCGACATACATTATACCTGTTTTGCGTGCATTTAAGTAGGTGTCTATGATGAATTAGATCTTCCAATGAAATGCTCAAAATGGAAAAAGATGTAGTACAATAATAAATTGTCTTCGGCTTTTCAATCTTGAAATGTTCGAATTCACGTTGAGTATCTAGATGGCACTAAAGACAACGTTTAATGAGACGGAAAGATAAATTCGAACGTTTCCGTGAGAATACGAAAGCCAACTTGATTGATTACTGAAACTGTAACTACATCTGTAACGGTGTATACGATCCTTAGTTAAAACAGTCTCTGATAGTGTATAAAGCACGCCGCATAATATCTATCTGCCAAAAAGAATAATGATTTGCGATTTTACGACTTTTACCATGGTTCAAATTAAAACATTGAGGTCTGGGGCCCGTTTCTCGAACGCTTGTAACTTGTAATACAAGTGGAAGTCTCTTTTTAACACTATTAATAAGATAAGGACTTCCGCTCGTATTACAAGTTACAAGCTGTCGAGAAATAGGGCCCTGATATTCGGAATGGCGTTCAAAAAAGTAATTTGTGAGGAGGTTCGTCATTTTAGCTTAGAATATATTATGTTCAGAATAACAACTCAGAGGTTGAGGTTATTATTATTTTTTTAAACCGAAGAATTATGTACATCTAGGCACACATACAAAATATTTAACATCCAAAATAATTTATTAATTTCTTACCAATAGTTCCATAAAAGACAATGTATTTAAACATTGTCAAATTAAACTGTATTGCCAAAAACAATACAAAATTTAAAATTTTGATGAAGTATTTCTGAAAAGAAAAGGTCACCTAACGCTATGATGGTTATGTCCTAGGCTTTATTAATAATATTGTTAAAATATTTTACAAAAACTCAATATCAAATCAAAGTCGAAATAGTAAAGAGTCAGTATATCTGAGAAACTTGAAAATAACAAACAATTTAAATTCAATCCTAAATGTCCTTTGATTATTCATAAAGATGACAAAACCATCATAAACGTTTCACGTAACAATCTGGCAAACTATGCACTGATATATTATACCAATTAGCACATTCACAATAAAAACACGTAAGTCAACCTCAGTTTGCCAGAAAGTCCGTTTACAAATTCCACAAGAAAGTAACTCACCAAGACCAGACGCGATAGCAGCCAGCGCCTTGGACTTGCTAGCTTTCAGGGCGTTGAGACGCGACGCTTTTACCATATAAATAAAACCATTATTAATCACACACACCACATGTATTCATCTGTATCTGAAATAAGACTTTATTAGGTATAAAAATAGGGCACAGTAGCACATCACAGTTTCTTGATCACAAAGTAAGTGTATCACTAGTCAGTGCACTCGTTGTATAGGATATAGTCTTCCGGCCGGTAAGGCAATATGTTGGATAGAGGAAATACCTTGTGCGGCGTTATACCGGGCCAACTCTTCTTGGCTCACCGTATGAATCTCGTGGTCGGTCACCTCCAGTAAGATCTCAGTGAGTGAACGCCGCACGGTCATCATCTAAGGACAAATCATAAAAGAACTCACTCACTCACTCATTTTATTGTTACATGCATTTTGGTTTGGCCTTTAGCGACAAAGGACGTTTTTACTATAAAGTGCTCACATTTTATTATGCTACATGCATTTGGTTCAGTCTCTGATGACTAATTTGATATATTTAATTACGTAACGACAAAGACGTTGAATAATGATTCCGTGATTCGATACGCTTATTCTTTTGAACATCTTTCATCTCGCGTCAAAATGTAGCTTATGCTACATTTTCATAGAAGTTGCGAACAATGTAAACGAACATTTCAAAGAAATCATTCATCATTGTCAGCCTATGATAGTCCACTGCTGGACGTACGCCTCTCCTATTAACTATGCGTATAGACGCATTAGGAGGTAAATGCCCATAATCGCCACGCTGGGCAAGCGGATTGGCGATCGCAGTAATGTGTCCACTATGATGACGCTGCTACCCATCATCCCTTATCAAATAATGGTCAGTGACACTTCAATCCCTTAGTCGACTCTTACGACATCCGCAGGAGATGGGGGTGGTGACAAATGTATTCTTACGGCCGTCACCACACGGCAACATCGGTCGGTCTTGTATAATTGATTATGGGCATATATTGTTACCACTTCCTGCATGATTTCCTCCTTGGATCTTACCGACGGTTGCAGCTCGGGCACCTACACTTTCTTTTCAATTTTCAGCTTGCTAACATTGGTTTCCCAGCGTTCGCTGTAAGGTACTATTGCCGTATTCTTACCACTTCCCGCATGATTTCCTCCTTGGACCGCGGCGGCGCTGGCACCTCCACTTCTCTCTCTTCAGCCTGCTAAGTTTGGTTTCTCGGCGTTTGCAGTAATGTACTATCGCCTTATATTCTTACCACTGCCTGCATGATCTCCTTGGACCGCGGCGGCGGCGGCAACTAAACTTCTTTTCAGCCTGCAAAGGTTGGTTTCCCGGCGTAAGGTTGGTTTGCCGTATATTCTTACCACTGCCTGCATGATCTCCTTGGACCGTGACGGCGGCGGCAACTCCACTTCTTTTCAGCCTGCAAAGGTTGGTTTCCCGGCGTAAGGTTGGTTTGCCGTATATTCTTACCACTGCCTGCATGATCTCCTTGGACCGCGGCGATGGCGGCAACTCCACTTCTTTTCAGCCTGCAAAGTTTGGTTTCCCGGCGTAAGGTCGGTTTGCCGTATATTCTTACCACTGCCGGCATGATCTCCTTGGACCGCGGCGGCGGCAACTCCACTTCTTTTCAGCCTGCAAAGGTTGGTTTCCCGGCGTAAGGTTGGTTTGCCGTATATTCTTACCACTTCCTGCATGATTTCCTCCTTGGATCTTACCGACGGTTGCGGCTCGAGCGGCCACTTTCTTTTCAGCCTGCAAAGGTTGGTTTCCCGGCGTAAGGTTGGTTTGCCGTATATTCTTACCACTGCCTGCATGATCTCCTTGGACCGCGGCGGCGGCGGCATCTCCACTTCTTTTCAGCCTGCAAAGTTTGGTTTCCCGGCGTAAGGTTGGTTTGCCGTATATCCTTACCACTTCCTGCATGATTTCCTCCTTGGATCTTACCGACGGTTGCGGCTCGGGCGGCGGGGCACCTCCACTTTCTTTTCAGCCTGCTGAGTTTGGTATCCCGGCGTCTGCAGTAATGTACTATCGAAGTATATTCTTACAACTGTCTGCATGATCTCCTTGGACCGTGGCGGCGGCGGCACCTCCACTTCTCTCTCTTCAGCCTGCTGAGTTTGGTATCCCGGCGTCTGCAGTAATGTACTATCGAAGTATATTCTTACAACTGTCTGCATGATCTCCTTGGACCGTGGCGGCGGCGGCACCTCCACTTCTCTCTCTTCAGCCTGCTGAGTTTGGTATCCCGGCGTCTGCAGTAATGTACTATCGAAGTATATTCTTACAACTGTCTGCATGATCTCCTTGGACCGCGGCGGCGCTGGCACCTCCACTTCTCTCTCTTCAGCCTGCTGAGTTTGGTTTCCCGGCGTCCGCTGTAAAGTCCTATTGATTCTTACCACTTCCTGCATGATTTCCTCTTTGGATCTTAGCGGCGGCTGCGGTTCGGGCGGCGGCGGCGCGGTAATGTCGGGCGGCGGTGGCACCTCCACTTCTTTCTCTTCCGACTCGCCTTCTGAATCTGTGTCCTGTGAGAGACGATAGGGTAAGTAATAGAGTGTTACAAAAATGGTAATACGAGATAATAAAGCAGGAATCAACTTTGTCAGCCTCCGTAGCCTAGCTGGTAGTGACCCTGCCTACGAAGCTGGAGGTTCCAGGTTCGAATCCCGGCGAGGGCATTCTTTGTGTATTTATTTATCACAAATGTGTGTTCCTTGGTCATGGCTGTCTATGTATTTAAGTATCTATACGTATCTATCTATTTTAAACAGGGTGTTCGTTTCGATATGCTATAAATAAGACAGGTTACTTGGGACATTAATAGAAGTTGTCTGGTATACAGGCTTTTGGAAAATTCGATAAAAAAGATTTTTTTTGTTTTCATACATAATAACTGAAATGGTAAGTGTGAGAGAACCTTAAGAATAAAATAAAAGTTGATCTCAGGTAACTGACGGCACATGTCAAAATAAGTAACATTAGAATGTTATAAAGGTTGCAATACACATGTTCAGTGATTAAACTTATTTTTTTAATAACTCAATAACAGTAAGAGTTAAAACACTAGTTTCTTAGAGAAATTAGTTATATTTGACCTAAATAAGCTTCCGTTAAAGTTATAGCATATGAAGAAAAACACGCTGTATATCGTCGCCTGGTACCCACATCACAAGCCTTAATTAAGCTTACCGTGGGACTAGGTCGATTTGTGTAAGACATCCCAAGATTTTTTTATTTTTAAATCAACTGACTTTGAACAACCTTTACTACGAGACCAAATATGTAAACTCTAGAAAAAAATCGACGCTTCCATACATTTTAGTCCAAAACCGGTTCCGATCCCTGGGGGAAATGTTAATGTTAAAGAATTTTACCAAGAATAGTGTCATGTAACATACGAATTTGCTCTTAGGCGGCGGCAGCGGGACGCCGCTGGCCTCCGCCTCTGCCTTCATCCTCTCGAGTTCTTCTTCTTCTAGAAGTTTCTTCTGCTTCTCTGCTTCCTCTCGAGCTTGCTTCTCCTGCTCGCGTTCGATCGCGCGCTGCTTTTCTCGCTCCATCTTTTCTAGTCCTGTGTAATAAATATTTAATTGTTATGTGGCAGCACCATCACTGTATAGATAGTTCCACGAGAGTTGAGGTCACGCACAGATAGACATGTCATGTAAACACTCGCGGAATTTGAAATTAGTGTTCTTTTTTCGTACTGACAGCAAACCCAATTGCAACTGTAAGATTGACCAAAAAGTTTGTTCGAGGGATTTGCTTCAATATTTTGACGCAAGTCATTCATTCACTACATTTTTTGCAATTAGTACTGTAAGGAAATTAGCCCGGTACAACACTAGCGGTAGTACCGGCATGTCACTTCACTACGGCGTCGGTCGAGCTGTCAACGGACGTTACACGGATATGGCGCGTCGCGGTTACTCTATCTTAAAATTACTGTGTGATTGCCTTGTTAACCATTGAATAAATTATGTATTAGTGATGAAGCGGTGTTTTTATCCTAACAGCTTCAGAAGTGGGATATTATCATACGCCTACTAAAGTTTAATTGACCAAAATGGGTACAATCTATTCCGCTGGTATCGGAGTCCCATTGTTGTGATTGAAATACTTGGATTCACCTGATTCTAATGAGTGAATGCACCAATTCTACTAAATGCATAATTGCTATAGTATTAATAATAAACGACGCAATCATACAAAGTACTTCGCGTAAAGGTAACCGGTAACTTCGTCGTCATGGTAACTTATCGTGGTAGGTCTGTGGCTAATGTGAATTCATCTCTTAACAGAGTTCCTAAATATTACGCACGGTAAGCTTGTTACAAAGAGGCAGATAAGAAATATAAAAAAAAACCGGTGCGCGATGCACAGGTTGAAGATAATCTTAAAAGGGTGCCTCGGTTGTGTGGTGTGTGTTTTGATATGTTTTCAGATTTATAGTAAGCACTAAATATTACATTTATGTGGATCAAGAACAAACTACAAGTTAATGGTACTAGTATACCATAGTATACCCAGAGCTGCAACAGTGCTGCATAAGGCATAACACAATCAAAGCAATGTACCATGGAATAACAGGTGGATTGTTGTATGATGCATAAATGTTGGAACTTAGTAATCCCATTATTTAGTTGGATTTAATTAATTGAAGTCCCAAGGTAAGAGCCGAATAAAAAAAAAAGTGTACATTTAACGGTGAGTCTTAACTTATTTTAATATATGTCAAGTTTAGTATCATATTGACAGATTGGTCACCATTTCTCCTGAATAAGTTCCTTGTTTACATGAAGAGAAAGAGTGGAAACTGTATAGAATAATTTTGACAGTTTCATACTAATTGTACTGTTCAGTATGTATGGACAAGTGTATTGCATTGATTTGGTTTGTGAGTTTTATCTTAGGTACATTTCAATTATTATTTACCTATGAATGTGGAATACTATGAAAGCCAAGCCGTTCAATTAGGAACAGGCCAACTATAGTCTGTGATACTTAAATAACTTAGAAGATATTTTAGTAACATGGTATCATCTTCTACATCTTTGTGGAATGTACAAAGTGAACAACATTCATAATTTGTTACAACCTATGCCATGTTCATTCACAAGAATTTGATGAAATGATCATACTCTCTCTCATCTTTTTAGTAATTATCATAATACTTCATACCTAATGATATGAAATAAGCATAAACATGCTATGCTTGTTATTCTTAATATGTGACCATATATTAGTCAGTACAGGTTATGAACTGTGCATTCTATTTGTGTACTGTCTACTACAAAAATAGGTCTTCACCTTAAGAACTCATTAATTTGTCAATATGGTGTATAGCTTCCCACTACACCTACATGCAATATTAACATTGAAGTCAACAAAATGGTAATAACTCTTTTATTATGAAATTCTACCATTTTGCAATAAGTACACTCGTGCACATATAAGACATTGAATTCCTATTAATTGTTGTTTCTAGTATGGGAAAATACTTATTTGGATTTTAAACATACAAGTACCTATTACAAGTAGGACTTAATGTAAGGCGTGAAATATGAATGCCTGATTCAGGCATCTAATGCAAATGTTTAGTATACCTACTACAAAGTCATCACCATTATCAGCTTTGTTATACAGAGATTGATGCAATGAATACTTTGGTTAGACATTGTCATGCAACGGTACAACAGTGACATGCCTTCTTGGCTCATCAAGTCATCCGCTATCTGGTTTTAACCTTATATTTCAGATGCATGTTTTCGAACAGCTACTTAAATAAACTTAGATTATCTTGAACTTTCAAGTCTTTCACAGAAGTGTCTGAGGTATTATACTGCTACATCACTTACAATGAAATGGATAAAATGATATCAATAATATTTACTTATCTAAGATTTGGGTAAGTGCAGTTGGCATATTGACTTATGGTGTTTTTGTTTCTCATTGGAAGTTGAAAAATGATCTGTTGGAAGAATGCATAACCTACAAGGTAAATTGCTTATTTAAAATGTTTAATGATTCTAACCTATTCACTGTTATTCATCATCATCATAATGATTAAAGTTGCCAGTTACATGAGAAGTTCAGTTGAGGCCACTTCATTATTTAACAATTTAATATTCATTTCACCCTCAAGGTATAACTGATATGTATTACAATTATGCAAGACGCATCATGAACAATACATTTATGTATATGACAATTGCACACAATAAATGTGTTCAGTGCTTTATAATTTGTCCAGTTACAGAGATGCTGTGTTGGGTATGATACATTTGTGCAGTACATATAGTTTCTTTAAATACATGGGAACCTCAATAATACGAACCCTCAATGTGGCAAACCTTGATAAATGGTAATACTATTTAAATTTATATCTATTGAATCAACAAAACATATTTAAGGAATTTTTGCAATGTGCTTACCTTTTATGGAGCTGCTTGGAAGTGAACAGCCAAGTTCCATATGATTATTATCATGGGACTTATGGACTGGTGTTATTGTTATATACCATTTTATGAACTTGTGTCTCTTACAGAATATAGTTACTGAAATGTTGTGGTTTACATAGCAAATCCTGTTTCTTATAAAGTACACTACGATGATATGATGACATGCAGAGAATTCTTTTCACAGATTTAATTATTGAATCCAGCATGTACCTATATGAATGCTCTTAGTGTACAATGTTCACTATGAAATGATGATGTTCAAGAATTCTCAGATTAAGAACTGAGTTAATTGGAAGAGGTGATTCTTGCCTTGTGGTTTAATGATAATGACTCAATCTTTTGCAGGTTTGATGAATTTTGTCTAATGAAAAATGCTTTGGTTATACAGCGTTATATGACCATTCATGATAGTAGATTCATGCTGGGCAGCAGTGTCATCATAGTGGACTGGGATAGGCTGATGATATGACATATTACAGTGTTCACTATAAAAGGAATATGTTCACAAATACTCAGATTGGTACCTGAGTTAATGAAACACGTCCATCCTAATTTATAGTTTGGTGCTGATGTTGCCCACTATTATAAATTTAAAAGTGTGTCTTTTATCGTTTTCTGAATGGCTCATTATTACATTATTGACACCTGCTATTTCTCCATAAATCGGAAGGGAGACATCTAAACTTATGAGTTACTTTAACATTGTCGTTATGGCAGTTGATTATTTGCTCCTAACTTAAGTGCTAGGTGGTGTATGAGTTCGGAGTTATGTTATCCGTTGATATTATTACGAAAGAGTCTTGCTATCATTCAAATAAGATCTCAATTCTAGTTATTCACTTGCTCCTTGGTTGAGACCTAGGCTGCCTGTGAAATCAAATGACATTGTAATTGCCCGTAAGGTTACTCCTCGATTAAGAACTTGGTGGTGTTACGGTGTATGAGATCTCGTTTATATTTTGTTGCCAACTATTGTTACTTAACTATTAATTGTGATCTGATTCTTTAGTCATATAAAACATCTGGGCTGGCGCCTCCATGGCGGTCCTAGATAATACATTTGGGCTGGCGCCTCCATGGCGGTCCTAGATAATACGTTTGGGCTGGCGCCTCCATGGCGGTCCTAGATAATACGTTTGGGTTGGCGCCTCCTTGGCGGTCCTAGATAATACATTTGGACTGGCGCCTCCATGGCGGTCCTAGATAATACATTTGGGCTGGCGCCTCCATGGCGGTCCTAGATAATACATTTGGACTGGCGCCTCCATGGCGGTCCTAGATAATACGTTTGGGCTGGCGCCTCCATGGCGGTCCTAGATAATACGTTTGGGCTGGCGCCTCCTTGGCGGTCCTAGATAATACATTTGGACTGGCGCCTCCATGGCGGTCCTAGATAATACATTTGGGCTGGCGCCTCCATGGCGGTCCTAGATAATACATTTGGGCTGGCGCCTCCATGGCGGTCCTAGATAATACGTTTGGACTGGCGCCTCCATGGCGGTCCTAGATAATACATGTGGGCTGGCGCCTCCATGGCGGTCCTAGATAATCCATGTGGGCTGGCGCCTCCATGGCGGTCCTGGATAATACATGTGGACTGACGCCTTAGTGGCGGTCCTGGATAATACATGTGGACTGACGCCTTAGTGGCGGTCCTGGATAATACATGTGGACTGACGCCTTAGTGGCGGTCCTGGATAATACATGTGGACTGGCGCCTCCATGGCGGTCCTGGATAATACATGTGGACTGACGCCTTAGTGGCGGTCCTGGATAATACATGTGGACTGACGCCTTAGTGGCGGTCCTGGATAATACATGTGGACTGGCGCCTCCATGGCGGTCCTGGATAATACATGTGGACTGACGCCTTAGTGGCGGTCCTGGATAATACATGTGGACTGGCGCCCCAGTGGCGGTCCTGGATAATACATGTGGACTGGCGCCCCAGTGGCGGTCCTGGATAATACATGTGGACTGGCGCCCCAGTGGCGGTCCTGGATAATACATGTGGACTGGCGCCCCAGTGGCGGTCCTGGATAATACATGTGGACTGGCGCCCCAGTGGCGGTCCTGGATAATACATGTGGGCTGGCGCCCCAGTGGCGGTCCTGGATAATACATGTGGACTGGCGCCCCAGTGGCGGTCCTGGATAATACATGTGGACTGGCGCCCCAGTGGCGGTCCTGGATAATACATGTGGGCTGGCGCCCCAGTGGCGGTCCTGGATAATACATGTGGGCTGGCGCCTCAGTGGCGGTCCTGGATAAAACATTTGGGCTGGCGCCGAGAGGCGGTCTATATCAAATACTGGTTCCATTGCGATCTGGCAGTTAATTCATATGTTTTATGACCTTATATCGTGTTGTTTTAACCTCATTCCTTAGCAGGGCAAGCCTGGAAACGGGCGTCTGTTTGTCTAGCTGAGTATATGTAAGGTGCACGCAGCGGGTCTTACGCATTGCTGCCGGAACGCGTCAGTTGACGAATTCACCGCACTGGCAGACTTCGCCGTAACCCAGGCGCGGGAGCGGCTATGTACGCGCTTCTGCGCGAGTCATCGGTGACTAGTACGGACACAAGCAGTCATCCCAAGGCGCTCTACGTCGCCGGATACAACTGTGAGCTTGTTCCATTACTTTATTGGCATTATAACATTCATCATTCGAGGAATGTGTACATCAGTAATTGTGTGATTATTCAAAAATCAATGATATCATGTTACTCGTAAGTCTGTCTGTACTGTGTATAATCAAACAAATTCGCAATTAGCCAGCGAACACTTGACTGATTTCATGATGTTACATTTATTTTATTAATGTCATTAATCCTTTAAAAAATGCTACTAGATGGCGCTGTCCTAAGTGCATAATAGTCTCATACATAATGGCGATATATTTACAAGTTCAATGTCAAAAAAAAAAAAAAAGAGTTTTCATTAATTGCACATCATGCAAGTAAATGATATCACTTTAATCTTGGAATCGCTCAATGAAAGTATTAAAATTTGTATACTGACTATACTAAAGATTTAAAAAAAAAGGGGGTTGACCTGGTTCTTGCCACTCCACATTAGCACAATTATAATAAGCCCAGTTGATAAAAGGTACATCGTCATTTGAACATATCTTGTCTGTCTGTCCATGTTACGCTTGACACTGACGAAATCGACGAATCGGTTCGTGGACGACGGAACGTCGCACATGTTATAGATTCATGGCATTCAAGACCTGTGTATGCGTTACGCTTAAAATGCATTTGTTCAATTCGCAG